>LZPO01087186.1:82687-96306 GCA_001675575.1 Neotoma lepida | reverse complement strand
TGTTATAAATGTTGATAGTTCAAAATCTGCTACCTCAGGGAAACAAGAGTATAAGTAGAGGTCCCCCATTCAGTAAAACATCCTGAAAGCCCACCTTATGCCCATCATTTTGTAGAAATCAGAGTTACCAGTTTTTCTTCTATAGGGGCTACTGTTTTACACTTGGGAACTTTCCTGGGCTGAGCACTAAAGCCTGTTCNACCTGTGTGTTGTTCCAGAGCTTCTATGTCCTTGTGAGGCAGCTGCTTTCCAAGGAGAGAAAGATGAAACTTCTTAGACATCTGGGTGTCAGAAATGCAGCCCTCTTCTGACTCCTGCAAAAACTAGAGACAGTCTATAGATGCTTCGATAAGCCACAGCTCTATTGAAAGCCTCGTCCAGTACAATTANTGCTACATAAGATAAAAAGGGCAACAAGACTATCCTTTCCCAAGTTACGTTGAGCCTTGTTAAAATGTAGTGCCCGAGGTTCCCATGAACAGTAAGGTTGAGAAAGTGTAAGTTTTAACGGGTCTCTTTCCTGAAGAAGGTACTAGCTGCCNNCATGTACTATTGTGCCTTTCATACCCCCAGCAAGTGAAAACAGAACAGTATGAATGTACTTAATGCTACTGAGCTGAATACTTANAAATAGTTAAGAAGAGGGAGTCTAACTCATGTGATTTTCACCACCATTTTTCTTTTTCTTAAAGATGACAACAGGAAGTTCCCCGTGAACTCCTTTCACTACTGGCATCTGATGGACTACCTTCCTGTTAGAGCTCAGGACAGGATGGCCATCCTGGTTTGCCCAGAGCTCAATATGAGCATCAGAGAATGCTGGGAAATCGAGACATTGATCACCCACCCTAAGAATTATTTGGAAATGCTGTTATAGGTCCATATATGGTTTGAATATGAAGTGTCTACTGGAGGTTAATGCACTTGGGAACTACTTGCCAGCTGACGGGCTTTGGGGAAGTGACTGGGAACTCAGGGTACCGACCTAGTCAACGGATTAACCCCTTGACAGATTTGTAATATTGTGATGTGATTGGGAGATGACGAAAAGTAGAAGGTGGGGTCTGGTTAGAGAAATAGATTCCTAGGGACACACCTGGAAAGATGTGTCTTGTCTCCCCTCTGTGTCCTGTCTGCCAAGAGGCAATTTGCTTTTCTCCACTTCATGCTTACCATCATGATACCCAGGCTCAGCTCAGGACCTCAGCAGTAGAGTCAGCCACTGTGGGCTGACACCACTAGGAACTGTGAGCCAAAATAGATCTTTCCTTCTGGACCAGCAGTTCTCAAACTTCCTAGTGCTGTGACTCTTCAGTACAGTTCCTCATGCTGTGGTGACCCCTAACCATAAAATTATTTTTGTTGCTACTCCATTGTTGTTTTAACTCTGGCACAGTGGCTGTGCCTTAATCTACTGCTATTTCAGCCAACAAATGCAACTCCATAGTTACTGGCCTGCTTCTCTAGCAGTGGCCTGGCCACTCAGACTGCAGCCTGGTGGGAATTCTGTTTCCACAGGGACCAGCCCTGTCAGTGCCACTAAAGGTAGCTTTAACTAAATTTCTATCATTCTCTTTATAAATAAGACTTGAGATTCAAAGGCTTGGGTGAAAACCTGCTAGCTCAGAGAGGCCGAGTAGCAAATAGTTAATCTCTCCTTGTTGGCATCTCCCAAAGAGACTCATCCTTCCTCTCCATCCAACAAAAAAAGCTGAGCCACTTCAAATCCCTCCCTACTACTTCCTGTGCATCTCTCTTTCTCTCCCAGATGCCCTCTGATGCTCTGATTACTTTCTGTCAACTAGTTGCTAACTCAGCCTCCTGACCCAAATTTTGTTTAGTTAATTCAAATGTAAACTCAGGGTTCACAGTGTGATTGAATACACTCCAACACTCNGTAACTATAATTTTGCTACTGATCTGAATCATAATGTAAATATCTGTTTTCTCATGTTCTTAGGTGGCCCCTGTGAAAGGGTAGTTCGTCATCAAAGGCATCGTGACCCACAAGTAGAGAAATAAATGTTCTAGACTGTCAGTCTAGATAATGAATTGAACAATGAATTGAAGTCTGCCAATGCAGTTGGTAAATTTGGTGACACTCACAAGTGAAAACCAAACGTGCTGTGAAATAATCCTTCTGTACACTGTGAATATGCATTACTCTCATTGGTTAATAAAAAGCTGATAGGCCAGTAGCCAGGCAGGAAGTATCGGTAGGACAGCCAGAAACAGAGGACTCTGGGAAGAAGAAGGCAGAGTCAGTAGAGACACCCGCCAGCCACCAAGGAAGGATGACAATGTAGAAAATGAGGTAACAAGCCACGAGCCATGGGGCAAAGCCTAGATAAGAAATATGAATTAATTTAAATGTAACAGTTAGGTAGTAACAAGCCTGAGCTATCAGCCAAACATTTATGAGTAATATTAATTCTCCAAGACAGTTATTTGGGAGCAGGCAGTTGGGATCGGGAAATTCCGCCTACACAAAGGCAATGGCTGGGGTGCAGTAGCTGGCTTTTTCTCTACCCACCCATGCCTCTCCTTCCTCATTGGCCTCTGGAAGTACCATCAAGGAGGCTTGGATGCAGTGACTATATCATTGCTTTTTTGTAATAGTGATGAGAACACACAAGAAGGAGATTCATAACTTCTCTAGATCAACTGATGTTTAAATTATCTGTTTACTTGACAAAGAATCTGAAAGAAAACCAACATCAGAAACTGGTATCAAATCTCAAGAAACTAGCCTGACAGTCATGGTGCATGCCTTTAATTCCAGTACTGAAGAGGCAGAGACAGGCAGATCTTTGTGAGTTAGAGACCAGCCTGGTCCACATAGTGAGTTCCAGGACAGCCAAAGCTACACAAAGAGATTCTGTCTCAAAAGAAAAAAAAAATCTCAAGAAAATCCACTTATTTCCATAGGTAACTGATAACAGCTAATACAATGATTAACATACCTGGAGGTCAAAAAATAAATAAAACTAGATGACAATGTCCTCAACTGGCTCAAAGTTAACCCCTACTTCATTTTAGCAAGTGCTCCATGAATTACAATATTACATCATTACAGCAAATGCCTGTCTGCAACCTTCCTATACACTCCACATCCACAAATTCATTGAGAATACACAGAAGTAAATTGCCTCTATCCTGAGTTGTGTAGACTTGCTTTTAAGTTTATTTTTATTCCATCTGTAGTATAGTATAATGTCTGTATTAATATACAGTATTTTACATTGTACTAGGAGTCACATACAACCTAAAGATGATTAGAGGATGTGTGTCGATTATAGGCACATACTGTGTCATTTTATAGGAAGAACTTGAATGTGTAGATTTTGGTACCCACAGGAACTACTGAAAATAAAGAAGTACTGTATCCAGTAAGAGTGTCCCTAAATTATCCTTTATATTCCTAAATACAGGATATTTAACTCAGTTTAGTTGTGTTGTGACTCACAGACCCATAGCCTTTTTGTTTTGAAATAAGAGGAAGTGAATGCATGCATTCATTTCTGAGCAAACACATGTAGTCTCAAAGGGAGCTGGACTCACTACAGGGACCACAAGCCTGCCATCCACATCCGGGACCCAGATCCATGCTTTTCCCACAGTAGGCATTCAGTAAATGCTTCCCAATGAATTCAGCTGCATCTTTCCTCCACTGGTGTCTAGCCGTAGATGACTTCATAGCTGTTTATATGTTCATATGGCTAACTACCAAGAGTAGGCTAAAATAGGGGAAATGCAGACAGATTAAAAAGGAATATTGGATTGGTAGATCCTGCTCTTCCTGCCAAAAAGGAAGTCCTCTTGTGGCTGTGGGTCCCAAGAGCCCAGANGAAACTTTGAAAATGCTCTCAACATGAATCACTGTGTTAGGAGCACTGATCCCTACCAACCCAGCAATCTGCTTTTTCAAAAATCTGCTTTAAGACTGAAGAGATGGCTTCAGCACTTAGGAGTACTTACTGCAAAGGGCCAGTTTGGTTCCTACTACCTACGTGGTGGCTCACAAGCACCTGTAACTCAAGTTACAGAGCAACACCCTCTTCTGACTTCCTCAGGTTCCTCCACAAGCTCATGTAAGCACACACACATAAAAATAGTAAGAAAACCTTTTTCAAGAGCCTACCACCTAAAGTCACTACTGCTTCCCAAGCCCTTCAGAGGTGTAAGATTCTGTTACCCACAGCCCAGTCCCACACAGATTGCAATCTCTGTAGGTCACAGTAAGGAAAGGTCATTGACTTTTTCCCAAGAGGATACAGAGTCAGAAAAGGAAGGAATCATAAATGGGTAGAAATGTCCAACATGCCTAACAGGGAGCCAGGTGAACAAAAGGTGATGTAACACACTTAATCAATTACAGTTTTACGCAACACTGGAGTCTTCCTGTTGACCAGAGTGACTTGTCAAAGTTCAGGCCTTAACTCGGGAAAGGACAGGCAGAGGTGCACAGGCAGGACTGGACAGAGAGTGATGAATTGGATGGGGAAATCAGCAAGGCTAGCCTGCTAAGACTCTCCCCAGCCTCTGGGTACAGCTTCCCCTCCTCTGAGGCTTACACAAACCTTCCTGAAATGGGAGTCGTATACTCTATGGCTGGACAAGACAGAGGGTTTCTTTGCAGCCAGATCCAAGAGAGGGAAAGGCCAGGGAAGGGCTTTGGGGAAAAGGGGTGGGTGGGTGGGTTCTAGTGTGTATGGTTTCTTCTTCCCCCGGAAAGAAGAGTTCACAATCTGGCTTACCTTGGGTAAAGATTAAAAGTGACAAAAGGAGACGTAGAAGATTAAAGACATATTTTCTCCTAAAGCTCTAAGGACATTTCCTGAGCTCCAACATGGTGAAGGCAATCTTTCTGCATGATGGGTTTTGAGGAAATGCACTTTGGAGAGAGTGAGCAAGAAGGTCATATAGGTCACAGACCCTGTTACAAGTGTACCTTCATCTCCAAATTGAGAAATTAACATCTAGAGCTATAGCAGATACTCACTACTTTGACTGAGTGACATTGTACATGGAATGTCCATATTTACACAGAAAGCAGCCCTTAGCCAGAAGCACACAAGCACCCATCCACTGAAATGATTCTCGTTTTATTTACACTCAGATTGGTGCAAATTACACTCACACCATTTCTGCTACTGTCAAAGCAGCCTTATTTTAAAGAGATGGTTCTAAATCTATTGAATGACCTAGGTCTTGGGTTTAGTAAGAAGTCTTTGGTCACAGCTCATGTTTTGAAAAGACTAAGGTTTCATTCAGATTAGTGTAACACCTACCCACAGGACAAAATAAGGGAAAACAAGGGTCTTATAAGTAATTGGCTGCTAAGTCAGACCACACCAGTGGACACTGTGGCCTGAGCCTCTAGTTCACTGGAAGATGTTGCTCAGCCCCATTGTTAAAACCGCAGTGTGAGCATGGTTTTTAATGGAAGACTTTTATTTATTATTTATTCATTAAAATATTATGCATGCACACACACTCTCACGGTTGTCGATGCTACATTAATATGAAATAGAACAAGCATGAATTTTGTGTTTCTTGTGGAACTGGTTTTCTTTGGGGGGTGGCATTTCAGAACATGTCTCATTCCATTTCATCATACAATGAGATTAGTACTATCTATGAGAAAATATTCTCTACACTGGCCAAAACAAATTGTTTTAAACTTCAAAAGAAAAGTGACATATTTTTCATTTTTGCTTCTAGATTTAATAAAGATGAAAAGAGGCTTTACAGGCAGACACTGCTTTCCTAAGGGCGGGGCATGGTCTTTTCATTGCAAAGACCCACAGAGAGCTGCTGGCACTTTGTAAAATTGTGGCTAGGCTAGGGAAGGATTAGTTTTCTGCATTATAGGTGCTTAAAAGCAGCTAGTTCGTGTGTGTGTGTGTGTGTGTGTGTGTGTGTGTGTGTGTGTGTGTGTGTTTTCTGAGAGAATCTTATTTTTAAACTTGTTTTCTTTATGTTCATAACAGCTTTTGTACTTGTTGCTGGGAAAATACACTATTAATGTCCCAAATTATGTATGCATTATACATTGCATAAATCAGTAGTTCTCAACATGTGGGTCATGACCCCCTTGGGCTTAAAGGGTCCTTTCACAGGGGTCACCTAAGACTATCAGAAAACATAAATAATTGCATTATGATTCATAACAGCAGCAAAATTACAGTTATGAAGTAGCAATGAAAATAATTTTATGGTTGGAGGTCACCACACCATGAGGAACTATATTAAAGGGTCACAGTGTTAGGAAGGTTGAGAACCACTGGTATAAACTAAGGATGGCTCTTGTGTCCATCACACCATTACTTGTCAGAGGACTCTAACCTTCCCATGCTAGTACAGCATAATAAATGTCCTAAAGTACATTCTGGTCAATATTGTCCCAAATAACATGGACAATGTTTAGAAAGTTTTCTGTTGGATGAATGAGAGGCTACTTTTAGTTCTAAACATTTCATCATTTCTGGAGTGGCATGTTTAGGCAGGTAGTAGGTGAAGCATGATGGGATAAAATATATTTCTTTCTTCTTGTGGGTTTGATTTTTTCCCCCGCATTTGAAATGTATCTAGAGTAAAAGACATCAAAAACCCAGCTGTCTTAATGCCTAACTAAGAGGGTTCTCTTTGTAGCTCTTTTGCTTTGGGCTCTTAAAAGTACAAGTTTTTTTTAAATAACTAAACATAGTTTCCAAGGATAATATAATAAAATAGCAACAGAAGTCATCCCTGTGAGGCTGGGAATTGCAATAATTTAAAATTTAATATATTTTTAATCCAAATTATAAAACAAGATAATTTGCACAATTTCACCAAAAGATTTTTAAATCTAAACAGATGAGTTTAAAAGGAAGTAGATTGGAGATAGTTACCACTCATCAGTTCTTTTTACTGCTTAGCAATTTATCTCAATGCATAGGGAATCGAAACATAATTCTTCATTTGGCTCACAATTATGAGAGTCAATAAATTGTGTGGTTCTTCTGCTGTTGTGCAATTCAGTTACTTACTGCTGGTGGTGTGGTCAGTAGATGACGTCTCAGTGTTGATTGATTCCCACCATTTCATTCACACAGTTAGCAGGTACCTGAGTACTGTGTAAAGTACCTTACCTGTCTTCCACCTGGCATCTCATCCTGTAGATGTCCTGGTTAGCAGAGAAGAGTGGGGAAAGAGTAAAAAAGAGAGAGAAAGGGATATCAAAAATTGAAAAGTCTCTTGAGCATTAGGCTCAGTATCAACATAAATCCCAGGTTGCCAGGAGATCTAGAGGAGATGCAATCCCTTTTTATTTTTTTAAAGATTTATTTTTATGTGAGTGTGTGTCTCTATGTATGTATGTGCAACACATAAATGCATGCAGTGTCCACTGACGCCAGAGTGAGCATTGAATGCCATGGAACTGGAGTTACAGATGGTTGTAAGTGCCATATGGGTGCTGGGAAATGAACCCATGTCCTCTGCAAGAGCAGCAAGTGCTCTTAACCATTGAGTCATCTCTCTAGTGCCTTTATTTTTTCCAACTATAATTTATCTTTATTCTTGAGACTATCATATATGTGTATGAAATAGGACCATATCCACCCCCACTTCCTTTCTCCAGCTTCTGCTTTATTCCCCCAACCTGCCCTCTCCCAACTTTATGTCTTTTTTGTTAGGGTGGGGGATAACCTACTAAGTTCATTTAGTGCTGCCCATAGAACTTGGGTGTGAGACCATCCAACGGAGTGTGGGAAACCTACCAGTGGCTATATCCTTAGTAAAAAATAACTTCCTCTCTGCTAGGAGCTATCCACTACCCATGGTGCCTCAGTGTGCAATGGAATCTGGACACCACCCATCACCACCTATGCCAGAATTTCAACTTGGCTTGATCTTGTGCAGGTAACTGCAGCTGCTGTGTTTTCATGAATGTGATAGCCACTTCATATCCAGAAGATAACACTTCACTGAACTCCTCCACATCCTCTGACTCTTACATTTTTTCTGCTTCATTTTGCAACATTCCCTGAACTTTGGTGACTGGGAAAAGGTTGATAAGGATGTCCCATATAGGGTTGAACACTCGTGGACTCCATCTCCATCCTCATGGTCACATTGTAAGGGCATGGATGTAGGACAGACAGAATTTGTGACCACTTATACAATCTATCAAAGCATCAAACTGCTTTTAAACAAGCAGCATTTAGAAGCTGTGATTAAAACACACGTTGCACTTGACTTAAAACGTGTTAATAAATGCACCATTGTTTGAAAACGTGAAGCTAGAATTGAGATCAGCCAATTTCTTAGTATTCAGATTGTACTTGAAAATACTGAACATCAGTAAGGAAGTCGAACAAGAAAGAGGAGAAATTCAAGGGTACACTCTGGGGTGGGGGAACCTCCAACCTAACATGTCCTGGAGAATAAATGAAAGTGGCAACAGAGGTTGAGGAAGAAGGAAAACAAAGAAGACAGGTATTGTCCATGTCTTATTCACCAAGAAGAATGGTGTGAAACGTTGCTGATGGGTGAGGTGAAGAGAGAATTGAGTATAAACCATGACATCTGACATCAGGGCAGTGGAGGTTCTTGGAGGCTTGAATCAGGAAACTTGGAGTGGAGGCTTGGATGAAGGCCTCACTGGGAAATCTTTAGAAAAATTGAGGGCAGAGAGGATAGACCATCATTATGAGGATTTGGNGCATAAAAGAGAAAAAAGGAGGAGCTCATCGGGTAGATGAGGTACAAACAGCCAGTGAGTATCAGTTTGTAGTAAGCAAGGCTGACAAACAGAATAAAAGATGATTCAGATCCATGAAGCTTGTCTGTGACAGCTAAGAGAAGGTGGGTTTGGAGTGCAAAACAAGAGCAGCAGTGGCTGACAAGATGACTGCCACTGAAGTCACAGAACTCAGACTGCTCCATGAAGAGTGTGCAGAAAGCCTGAGGCCAGCAGGTGAAAGAGAAGCCTACTCTTCGTACAGTCTTTGACGTCTAGACGCACAAGGCCGGTTGAGAAGAGAGGATGTCTGGGGAAGATCCCTGGGAGATAGCAACAAGTGAAAAAGCAAGAGTTCAAGTTAAGGAATGTACAGGGCTAGGGATCATAGTTGAGACTAAGTCTGTCTGAGTGTGAATTTTACCTGTGCCTCTTTCAGGATATCTGACACTAGACAAATCATTTGATTTCTCTAAACTTTGCTGTCTCCATCTACAAGCTACTAATACCAACAGGGTTATTTTCACCAGTGATTGCATGAGGTAACCCATGCAGTGGGTCACTCCTGAAAGGTTCCAGGCCCTTTAGAAGCACATATTAATACCAACTACTAATTGTAAAAATACTTGCTTATAGCTTGGGTCCATTCTTTTTTTCTCTTCTTTTGTTGTTGTTCTTAAGTCAAAATTTGCATAACATAAAATTAACCATGTTAAAGTTTAGAGTTCAATGGCATTACTGCACCCACAATGATGTACAACTACCACCTCTTACTCCAAAACATTATTATGATGTCAAAAGAAAGTCTGATTCCAGTAAGCAGCATCTGCATTGCTCTCCCCATGGTCCATGGTAACTGGTTTGCGTCTTGTCTCTGTGGATTTACCTCTTCTGGATGTTTTGTTTGAATGGAATATTATAATCCATGATCTTCTGTGTCTGTTTTGTTTTCCTTAAGGTGTTTTCAAAGCTCATTCACAGGGAGGCATATACAAAACCTCATTCCACTTTAGTAGTTGACTTATAATTTGTTTTTTAATATTATTTTTATAAAGATTTATTTTATTTATTATGTATACAGTGTTCTGCTTGCATGTATGCTTGCAAGCCAGAAGAGGGCACTATATCTCATTATGGATGGTTGTGAGCCACCATGTGGTTGCTGGGAATTGAACTCAGGATCTCTAGAAGAGTAGCCCGTGCTCTTAACCTCTGAGCCATCTCTCCAGCCCCTCATAGTTGACTTATAATAGTATGTATTTGTCACATTGTGCTCACCATTCATCAAGGAATAAGAGAGTAAATTATGTCCACTTTGACCTACACAAATAGTACTCTACGCAGGTTATGTACAAGTATTCAATTGCTGGGTCATATGGCCTACTCTTTTGATAGCACAAAACTAGCTTATAGACTACGTTTTTCTACTTGTTCATTCAACTGCAAAGTCTGACAGCCTGGGGACCTTTCTTTTGCATCCTGGAACCTGAAACTCAATGGGTCTTTAGAGAATGTGTCTTAAATTCAATAGAAATGTTACCATCATTAGACATTGGTACTTGTGGGAGACATCAGTATGTAGAATATGAGAAGAGATTGTGTGGCCATTGTGTCTCAGACCCTGGTCCTTTGCACAGTTCCCTGAACCACATGAGAAGAATGAAATTTTGTATATCCTCAATCCATGATACCCACATACACACATACAAACATGTTGTCATAGCTAGTTTTCCATTACTGTGAAGATGTCAGGACCAAGGCATCTTACAGAAGAAATAGTTTACTGGGGGCATGGCAGCCAGCAGGCATAATGCTGGAGTAGTAACTGAGAGCTTGCATGTTGAAACAACAACCATGAGGTAGAGAGAAATAGCTCACTGGAAATGGTGTGGACTTTTGAAACCTCCAAGGCCACCTCCAGTGGACACAACTCCTCCAAAAGCCACACTCCTCACCCTTCCCCCCAAAAATGACCAACTGAGGATTAAGCATTCAAATATCTGAGCCTATGAGGGCATTCTCATTCAAACCACCACACAAGCCCACCCANATACACTTAAGACATGAGTCTTAGAAAATCACTTACAAAATGTAATAAATACTTAGTGTGGGGATTGCATAATTCCCTTAAGTGGGAATTCCCACTTTCAGACATATTAATTTCTTCCCAGAATTGAGATGGGGCATTCCCCCTTGTAGNTCTCCATATGCCTTTCTCCTAACTTCTGCTACATAGCTTAGTTTATAGCAAAAATTAGGGGATTTGGCCCTAAAGTTAAAAGTGTTTTCCAATGTTTCAAAATGCAGATACCGTTCTTAGCTCACAGGCTGTACAAAACAGAGAAAAGGGCCANTTTTAACTGGTGGGTGGTTCCTGGAGAAATCCTCATGTATCCCATATCATACCATNTTATGCTATATTTGTTAGCATTTAGGCATCTGTACTGGCCTGCCCTTGGGGTCCTGACAGGATAGNTCCTCAGTTGCAGCCGCTAGGAGCATCCTCTGTGTGTATTCGCTACGTTTCCTTATAAAAGGCGAGCCTTGCCCACCTCCTGTCTCTCTTTTTCTCTCCTTCACTCTCGTCCCCAGGGGCCGGTCTCTGCCCCCTTCTCTGCCCCTTCTCTCCCCTCCCCTTAATAAACCTCCCACATGGGCCCTGTTGTATGGTTTGACTTCTTTGTGCCATTTTTTAAATATGACAATATTTAAAAGTGGTACAATTTCAGGATGAACTGCAATATGCATATTTCCAAAGTGATAAGTGTGTATTCACTTTCACACGCAGAAAATGTGCCTCAGATGTACTTGTTGGAAAGTGTGCATGGGTTACAAAATGCAAAGAGCCTGAACACTGCTATGAACTGTGCATGCTGTGACCACAGGTGAACACAGACGCTACTGAGGTATTCACCTACTTCAAAGTCTTATGAGNGGGAATCATTATGAAAGAATCAAATTCCATTAGATAATATGAGGACAGGGGGAGGAGTCAGCTGTCTTTGAGTGACACATGAGAATGAGTCCCAAGNGGACAGAACAGAATGAAAGGGAAGACAGGCTTGTCGGTCTCCGGTATCCAGGGCAGACTGAGTGGAGGGGGAAGTTCAGGCCCGTCACAGAGCCAAGGAGCCAGAGCCAGGAGAAGTCCCTTGAATCAAGGAATGGAGAAACAAATGAGGTATCACCAACAAGGCTGGTTTGTCTCGATTACACTGGAAGTTAGAAAATCCTGTGGCTTTCTTACATTCTTTTCCTAAAATTAGATCTAAAGATTAACTAACCTATTGACACACAAGAGACCTTGGAAAGTCTCTTCATGGGATGATTTTTTTTTCCTTAGTCCCTTTGGATGCCAGCTCTTCCACTGGCCACCTCCTGTGACCATTTGTAGCTCCTGCACTGAAAACTGGCTCTGAGTGTGAGGTCCCTCCTCTGTAATTCAAGCCCATGTCCACTGATTTGGTCTCCCACAAAACTGATGAGAACCTGGTGTACGCTGACCACACCAGGATTTCTCATTTCCCTGAAGATGGTCACTGAATCTCCTTGAGCCTGCTTTTTTCTCAGATAATATCTCTCAACCCTTGACACCTTTATCATGGAACTGTCATCCTTTCAAACACCTTTTGTGTTTCTGGTTTCTCTACCTCAGTTTAACAGCAGAAACAGACAAAAACAAAATGTACTTACTGGTGACATTTCGGCTAAGCGCCNCACTTATCAGAAGAAGAGTATTGAAGGGAGTGAGTCCCTTCAATACTCCATGCTTCTCAGGCTCAAGCTGGGTTTTCTTTTTGATTTTCCCCCCAGAACCACATCTGTGAAGAATGGTCACTTGGTTAATAGTCCTCTCATGCAAGTCACTATGTTAGTAAGCATGTACCTTGTAACGATCTGAACAGCAGCAATGCCAACAGCACTGTCTAACNCGGTTGCTCTGTGTGCACAGCTAACAACTGCCTCACTTGGTCTTCCATTTTCTGCAGTTTGCAGGGAAGAGCTTCCTTGGAGAAGTGTGGGAACTTGCCTGGTATGTGCCTGTGTGTGAGTGGTGACACCTGGCTTGAGATCTCGATCGCTGGNTCGCTGGGGTCGCTCTTGAATGCCATGTCATCCTCTCAGNCTTGTTTGTGGCGGCTTGCAATTAACAGCACCTGCATTCATCAGCTCAAGCCACTGTCACAAAACAACNGTAAATTAGATGGCATCAATGCAGACATTTATTCTCACAGTTCTGGGGACTGAGTCCTAGGTACTCTCTGGTAGATATGGAGTCTCATGAGGGTGCATTTTCTGATGTGTGAATGGGAGCCCAGTCTCCTTGGTGTATCTTCACATGGCCGGGATTAAAGAGAGGAGAGCTAAGTTCTCTTCAGTCTCCTCTAATAATGGCAAGAATCCCATTGTGAGGACTCTGCTCTCATGATCTACTCTAACTCTATTATAGTATACTATAGCATAGTATAGTATTTTNCATAAATAATCCTTTCCTAATCCAGAACATTACGTAAAAATGGATCATTTTTCTATTGTTCCTTGTCTATCTTCTTGTTAATCATAATTTATGCCTTAACTTCTTTCANTTAGAAAATAATATTTTATTTCTGCTTTGATTTTCCATTGTAAGAGAATTAAAAAACGAACATGATAGAGTATGATTTTCGCATTTTAAAATAGATGAAATGGCATCACTCACTGTCTCAGGAGACATGCACACAAATCATAAATGATGAAGACTAACAAGGACATGGTGGATGGCAAGGTCAGGAGAAGAATCACTTGAAGAGGGGTAAGAAGTTGGGGGGGGTCTACCAAAAGATTCAGTATTATTGGATTTTCCCCTTAGCTTTAGTAATTCTCTTCCTCTCTCTCCCTCTCCGTCTCTCTCTCC
>LZPO01087186.1:21751-51513 GCA_001675575.1 Neotoma lepida | reverse complement strand
AGGCTGTGCTATACTGGGAGGCTGTACTATACTGGGAACATTATCAACAGAAGATACTGGGAGGCTGCACTATACTGGGAGCATTATCTACAGAATATACTGGGAGGCTGTGCTATACTGGGAATATTTTCTACAGAATATACTGGGAGGCTGTACTACACTGGGAACAATATGTACAGAATATACTGGGAGGCTGTACTATACTGGGAACATTTTCCCTGCTCATTTCATGTCNCATCTCTGCTTTCTGTTCTGCCATAATGTGAACCCCCTCACATACACACCCAAACTGCCACGAACTAGGGTGCTCCACAANGTTTTCACCCCACAATAGACAAAAACTATGAGCTAAAATAAGTCCTTCCCTGCTTATGTTGTCCCTGTTGGGTACTGTGGGTACAACAAGAAAATAACTAATACTATCCCTGAGTTATAGTGTAGGCTTATAATAAAAATCACAGGGAGCCCAACTCTATTCCAATAAAGCAGAGCCCAGGCCAGCTAGAGTTTTAGGAGCCTTGCTAGTGGATGATACATGTTGAGCTCCACCTACAACATCCCAAAGGGACCCATTCCAGCTCTTCCGAGTAGAGCGGCATACACACTCTCCTTCTCANCTTCTGCTGACAAGCCTTAGCTCTGTCCCCTGGTGTCTCTGCCCATGTGATTTAAATCCAAAACTCCTTCCCATGCTCCTATACGAAAAGAGGACAAAACCCAGTTCCAGGTCCCAGAGGGACCCTCTGCCTCCTGACAAGTTTCCATTTTTAAAATCAGCCTGAAATGCTAGACATTTGCTCCAATAAATGAGGCATAGAAGTCCAGAGAACTGCTCTCCAGNGGCCGGTTTTCAGGCCACGTACTAGGCTTACCCTAGAAAATAAGAGGTGCTGTGCTAAGAACTCACTCTGGGGCTAATCTGAGGACGAAAGACAAGTCACCTGCTGTCCATGCAGTCTGTGTTTAGACACATGTTCCTGCTTTTCTTTGGATGTCATCACTTAATCAATGCCAAGGAGACNTCATGGTCCACAAGGCCTTAACGGTTCCATCATTTGAACCCTGCCTCCAATGTGGTTTATGATGTGCCTCGGACNATCTGGGGTTATAAAGGCGTTGGCCTTACAATCTTACACAATGCACAATGGTTCCAAAGGGCTGTCACAGATGCTCTCTGCTTTGGCTTTTACAAGGTCCTTAGATTTCCACCAGTAACACACAGAGAGAGAGAGAACTAGAAAAAAGACAGTGGTATCATGAAGGCCAGAGGGTGGGGAATCTCAGATAAGATTGAATACAAGTCCTGGCTCTGCCATTTACTATCTGTGTGGCTTTGGGTATCGTTTCATGTTTTTTAAGCCCCAGAGTCTTTCAGTTAAGGATAACAGTAGTGAAAGGCTGAGGGTTTGTTATTCATGGGGGACATCGAGGTAGTAGATTGTTGTTTTTTGTTTTGTTTTGTTTTGTTTTGTTTTAGTAAAAGATTCATTAGAAGAGTTATTAATGTCATGGACAGACAGACAGACATCAGCAAACTGAGAGCTCTGAGGAGCTCCATACATGATGGGGGCTATAAGAGTTCACACCCATAAGGCTGTGGGGATCTCTTCTTATGGGTCCCAGAGGAAGTGGAGGTTTCTTGTAGTCGGACTGGCTCTAATTCCCCTATGGGAGGCCAGGCATGAGGAGGGGGTGTCTTACATNGCCAGGAAGGATGTGGGGAAGTAAAGAGGGATACACATAGTTGTAGTGTACCCGCTACACAAGAGATATGGGTGAGTATGGGAGATATGTCACCACTGGTAGCCCTCTGATGTCCAGGAGTCTGGCAACCTGAGGTCTGGAAACTTCCTTGGGGAAGTAAAAATGACACCTTCCATTCTCCTGGAATCCAGGCACCTCTGGAGTGTGTTGGGGACTTAAAGATTCACGGATTCTCTAAGGCAGTGGTTCTCAACCTATGGGTCAAAACCCTTTTAGGGGTCAAATGACCCTTTCACAGGGGTCACCTAAGGCCATCGAAAAACACAGATATNTACGTTACGATTCATCACAGTAGCAAAATCACAGTTATGAANTAGCAAAGAAAATAGTTTGATGGTTGGGAGTCACCACAACATGAGGAACTGTATTAAAGGGCCGTGGCATTAGGAAGGTTGAGAACTGCTGCCTTTAAGGCTTGCTATTCCCTTTATAGAATAAAGAGATGATTGCAGGCGAATGTGGCCTGAGCAGAAGTGGTCTGATCTGGAGCCTAACAAATGGTACAAGCTACTTTGGTATCCATGGGGGACTGTCTCCAAGACCACCACCACACACAGATACCAAAACATGAGCCATTCAAGTGTCTCTCATAACGTGGAACAACATCTGTACATGGTCTACTCTCTCCTTCTGATACTTTAAATGGGTTACTTAGAGTACTCGGTGCAATGCACGTGCTACAGGAATGGTTGTGCTGCATTATTCAGGTAATTATCAGAACACAAGTTGCACGTGTTCAATACAATGCAACTGTTTTTAGAATTCTTTTTCTTCTACAATTGGTTAATCTCTNGTTGTGGAGCTAGACTGTGGGCCAAATGCGCATGTTTTATAGAATTTTCCAGGGATAAAGAAACCTTAATCTTAAAACTATCGGAAGCAAAATCATCGTGTTCCCTGGCACACTTAAAATGATCTATGACTGCCAGCCATTATTATCCATAAAAGTGTTTGGTTCAAAAGAAGACAACACTAAAAGTTCATTTTGTAAGGCTATGCAAGAGCTCAGTGGTACAGTACTTACTTAGCATGGAGAGGCCATGTGTTTAACCCCCAGAACTGCCAAAACAAAAACTAAATGTGCATTTTGTATATTCGGTAACTGGTGAGGACAACTTCCTAAGCTGACTCTGGGATCCAAAGATGCGGATCTTTGCCCTTGAAGTCACAGTAATCTGTTAGCCACTGAGGTTCTGTGAGCACCTCACCAGGGCTCGGCACCGCAGATGGACCTTACCATTTGACTCAGTGACTAAAACNGTTATTAATAAGACATTATTTAGAAATAGCTGCAGTGTTGCTATTGTGTTTTCAGCTGTACCTTTTTGTCTTAATAAGTATTCTATTGCTGTGAGGAGACACCACGACCATGGCAATTGTTATAAAAGAAAGCATTTAATCGGAGCTTGCTTACAGTTTCAGAGGTTTAGTCCATTATCCTCATGGGGAGCATGGTAGACACAGGCAGACATGGTAGCCCAGAGTTCTACACCCAGATCCACAGGTAGCAGGAAGTGAAAGACACTGGGCCCAGCTTAAGCTTTTGAAACTGAACCCCCACCCTAGTGACACACTTCTTCCAACAAGGCCACAGCTACTCCAACAAGGCCAAACCTCTTAATCCTTTCAAATAGTGACACTCCCTGTGAGCCTATGAGGGCCGTTTTCATTCAGNCCATNCTTATTCATNAATATGAACTACATTTACAAGATTTATTTTGTGAAGTNAATTATTTTCTGTAAGTTGGCTGTCCTGACCACATAAGCTTGACATGCATGCTGTTCCCTCCGTTACTAACTTACCTCAATTGGGACTCCTGGCCAGTATGGCAAGTTTTACCACTTCTTTAAAATGCACCAACCTTATAATCATATATACTTCAAGTTTTCTCATGGTTTCTAGATGAATTCCATGATTCTGACACAAAGCCACTTAGTTCTGCTCTATGAGTCTAGACTGAGGAAGTTTCAGTGGGTATACAGATACCAGTGTTCTGGGCCACTGTCTTAGATTATGTAGTAACAACAATAAAAATTGTCTTGGCCTCTGTGGTTTGAATGAGAATGGCCCTCATAGGCTCATAGATTTGAATGCTTGATGACCAGGAATGGCACTATTTGAAAGAATTAGGAGGTGTGGCCTTGATGGAGAGATGTGTGTCACTGAGAACAGGCTTTGAGTTTTCAAAAATCTCATTCAAAGCCCAGAGTCTGTCTCTTCCTGCTGCCTGCAGATCCAGATGTAGAACTCTCAGTTGCTTCCCCAGCAATGCGTCTGTCTGCATGCCACCATGCTTCCCACTATGGTAATGAAATAAACCTCCAAAACCGTAAGGAAGTCCCAATTAAATGTTTTCCTTTATAAGAGTTGTCTTGAGGGCTAAAGAGATGGCTCAGCAGTTAAGAGGACTGACTGCTTTTGCAGAGGACCCAGGGTCAGTTCTCACCACCCACATGGCAGCTTACAACTGTCTGTAACTCCATTTACAGGGGA
The DNA here is from genome assembly GCA_001675575.1 of Neotoma lepida. NCBI lineage: Eukaryota > Metazoa > Chordata > Mammalia > Rodentia > Cricetidae > Neotoma > Neotoma lepida. The sequence continues at coordinate 47,255 of LZPO01087186.1, read as the reverse complement.
TCTGACACCCTTACACAGACACACATGTAGGTAAGATATCAATGTACATAAAAATGAATAAAATTTAAAAAAAGAGTTGCCATGGTCATGGTGTTTCTTCACAGCAATAGAACACTGACAAGGACAGAGGCTAAGAACAAAGACTTAATTCTTGCCTATTTCACAAATGAACAAAGAATTGGNAGCAACTCTGCTCTGCCTCTCTTGGCTCTGGGGTCAAGCCCTTCTGGGTAGTATTGGTCTTGAGGAAGGAGAAGCAATAGCCTATCCATACAGTGTCATGCCCATGGAATGGCAGATCCATGCAATGTCCTATCCACACAATGATACATTCAGGCAATGGCAGACCCACACAATGCCACAAATGACTCATTCATACAATGGCAAACTCACACAACAACAGGTCTGCCCAACAGCATATCTACATAGTGGCAGAATCACACAATGGCAGAGCCACAGAACAGCATATAACTAAATGACAGATGCATGAAGTGTCATACTTTTACACAACAGAAGAGTCCCACAATGGCAGTTGAAATCATGAAATGGTGGATACACATAATGGCAGTTCCAGTCAGTGACAGAACCTCATGATGGTTCAACTACACACACTGGCTCATCAGTGTCTGCCAGGAAGAAGTACACCACATCCCCACTCACATATCATAGCAGTAGACCATGTGGCCAACCTGACATTAGTNTGGGGAAGAAAATTTACCCACAGGATGACCCAGTGTAAGCTACACAGGGAGAGCACATACAAACAAGCCTACAAAAGTCCAGCCAGTGAGAACAACTACAAAACCCCCATCCTCTGAGTTTTGGCTTTGAACCATAGTTCTGTCTGTGATCCCTCCTTCGTAGAGATTTCTAAGATTTAAAGAGCACAATAAAATGACTTATGGTGTACATTGTACATCTTAACTGACTCCAGACTGTGGCCCATTTTTGTGGGGCCCATCAACTGGATATCATTTTAACACCTTTTCGGGCTTGTGAAAAGAAAAAGATGAAGATAGTATGACCAACACAGTGTAGGCTGCAAAGTCTAAGTGACTCCTTAGTTTGATAATACCTAGGATAATGTGACACTGGGGCTCGGCCTTGTGGACTTCCGTTTGCCCTGGAAGTAGTCTGTGTCTATCTAAGATGAAACCAACTGCTGCAGTAACAAATGCAGTGAAATTTCTAAGTCAGTGTGGAATTACACACTCAGGACCTGGTACTGAGCTTCCACAGATTTGTCCAACACATCCCTGGTGTTGCACTTTGCCAGACTGGGTTTTAATCATTTTTATGTCTCTAAGTGCTGTAGAAGGAATATGAGTATTTCTTCAGTGAAAGAGACTGAAAGATTCCACACTAAGCCTGGTGCTTAATAGCGATGTCTTNTGTAAATATTTCTGTTCAGTTTATCTAAGCTCCTGGCCTGACTGAAAACCTGAAGGTAGCTCCTCCCGATTTCACCATAAATCCCGTGCTCTTAAATCAGCTCCTTGTCTGAGATTATCTGAAAAATGCAAACACAAATGTCAATTTCCATCACTGCAGCGAATATCTGAGATAATCGCTTTATAGAGGGGGGATTTGCTTTGGCTTCTAGTTTTCAGGCTTTATGTCATCACATCACAAAAAAAGGTGCACAGGGGAGTAAAACCATTCACCTCACAGCTTCTGAGTAAAACAGAAAGAGGAGGGACCGAGCCCCCCCCCACCCCGACTCCTTCAAGAGTCTCCCCTAAGAACTACAACCTCCCACTAGGCCTCGCCTTATAAAGGTCCCACAACCTCCCAGGAGTTCTGTCTGGGAGTGGTTCCTAAGATTCAAACCCTGGCAGTTAACGTAATGCTTTCCTTCAATATGTACACACAGATACCAAAGTTGTGTTGACTCGACTGCATTTCTGAAACTCACAGGAAACATCAAGAAGACCCAAAAAGGAACGTGTTTGGTTGGAATCTGAAATGTTCTCCACAGGATCGTACATTTATCACTTGGCCCTTGGGGCTACTGCTGTTTTAGGGTACAGAGCCGTGAGGAAGGGGAGCCTTGCTGGAGGAAGTGNATCATTAATGGTGNCCCCNCTTCCTGTCCATGCCCTGCTGGACACGATGTCACCAGCTGCCTCCAAATTATACCCTTCCTCCCTTAAGTGTTTCTTGTCAGGCATTTGTTCACAGCAATGACAGTAATCCAGTCGGGAAAGCCCATTTCAGATGAAACAGAAAAGCTTCCTACCCCAAACTGGAATTATGAAGGCCATCTGCTCCTAAAACATAAAATTTATCAAAACACAGCAGTGTAAACACTGGGATAATTTCCAGGGTGTGGGAGAAGGGAAATGGTTAAGTATAAAGAAACAATGAAGGGGATTTCTTTGGGTGACGATATTCGCTGTGGTACAATGGGGACGGATACATGACTGTGCATTTGTAATCCCACAGAACCGTGAATCAAAAGGGGTGACATTGGATGGAGGCAAATTTTTTTAAAACTCAAGTGGAATGCTGGAGAAATTTCAGGATGGAAATCAGACTGAAATAATAAGTCTAACTGTGCTGTAAATATGGGACAGTACCTCAGTGATGACGGTCAGGAGAAAAAGAGATCGAAGGAAGAGTTTTGACTAAAAATCATGGAGTTTTGACTAAAAATTATGAGGGCAAGAATCTTGAACAAACAAAAATTAAAGTGTACTACAGAACCTGTCAGAACTTAAACGAGAGCAGATGTGATCCCCCAGACCTGGGATTTAAAGCAATTTCTCTCCAAGCAAACGTCAGTCACAGTTCTGAGGCCTCTGACTTGAGTGACACATGTGAGGAGCACAGTGAGGCTGTCTCAGAGCACAGCATCACAGAGCATCACAGGAGCTGGAAGAGACCCACACTCTGCAGACTGTCACACTCAGTGGTAAAGCCCAGGACCCAACTGTGGACCATGGCCAGATGCTGTACATGTGGAGGAGCCAACCCCAGAGGGAAACCTGGTATCTTCACTCAGCTTCTGCAGGATACATCAGGGTCTGGGTGGCTTCACCACACACTTATTATCTCATAGTTCTGCAGATAAGAAGTCCCACATCAAGGTGCCAGGGGCTGTGAGGGGTCTATTCCAGGACTCTCTGGTCAATTAATACACATCACACCAGTCACTGCCTTCACCCTCTGCTGACTTTCTCCCTATGGGTGCATCTGTCTCTCTGTATGGTGTTCTTTTATAAGAAACCATCCATCTTGGGCTGGAGGCCTACTATGTGACCTCTTCTTNACCAATTATATTTGCAAANTCCTATCTCTAAATGTTATGTCCTGAAGTACTGGGAGGACCTGAACCCACAGACTTGATGGTGCACAAATGAACCCATAATGCACAGAATGGTTGTGTCCTAGAGGCACACCATAAGCCACCCCAACTTCCTGAATATCAGAAACTGAGAAGAACCCTCAGGACAGAAGTCACAGTATTACATGAGCAATTGTTCCGGCGATAGCCTTAATTCATCTTGGGGAACCCTGCAGAACACTCTAGCAAGCCTCCCTCAGTGCTGTCCCTTCACACAGTATCTTAGGTAAAGCAATGTCTGATCAAACTGATGGCCCACATAAAGGCTGTCAGCAGAGATACTGAGAACAGAGAAAAGCCAGGCACCATGATGCATGTCTTTGATCCCAGCACTGGGAAGGCAGAGGCAGACTGATCTCTGTGAATTGAAGGCCAGAGAAAAAACATGTAACAGAAAAGGAATCNTCAGAGAAAATAAGGAAAATGTCCCCGACTGCTTGCCAGCGTTTCACAGGGATAGAAGATTATCTGATATTTTTGAAAAGAGCCCTTTATAGAATGAACAGAAAGGGGAAGTAAAGCGTGAGGCACAGACTAGGCGACTTAGGAGGCAACGTGTGTGGAAGCAGTGAAAGGCCACAGCATGAGAGACGAGGCAGCCAAGGGTGGAAGAGAGGAGCCCAGGAAACCAGGAGCATGGCGGAAAAGTTCACATTACACAGAACAAACAGGAAATCCGTGTTTCTTTCATAATGAAAGGGGCAGGGTAAGTATTGTCTGCAATTTTTACATCTTTTTATTTCCTCAAATTTATCCTTCCCTCCATTTTTACATGCTATTCCTCTCCCTTTTAAAAACTGTCTTCTTTTTCTCCACTTCACTTTTCTTTCTGTCATTCTTTATAGTTACATGCTTCAAAGTTTCTGTTTTTGTTTCACTATTTCCTACCTGATTGTTTACAGGAAGAACTCTTAAATCAACCTTTACAACTTACTAACTCATTATCTAACTGTATTAAATCTACCAAATANTATGTCACTTATCCTTTGTTGCAAATATTATGTTTCCTAAAAGTTTCACATATTATAAAATACTCAAATGTGCAGAAAAATTAAAATAATGTCATAGTCAACATATGCATACCTCTAATCTAGATTCTTCTACCAGCATCTTATAATACTTTGTCTCCTTTCTGTCTGTCCCTAGACATCTGTCTAATTCTCCCTCAACCTGGCTTATTTTTTTTAACACATTTCAAACTTAGTGACAAACACAAGTTTACCTCCTGTATTCAACATCCCTTTAGTTTTTTTTAAAAAAATCTTTTCAAATAATTGCTAAGTACACCTATTAGAAAATCATCATGAGTATTAGTGAACCATACTCTGCCATTCCAGTTCATCATTTCCTGGTTTGTGGTAATCAAAAAGATTAAGAAACATCTTTCTTGGTCCTAAGAAATCCTCTTTAAAAAATCATGATTTAAAAATGAGATACCTGAGAGATCATGTCTAAATCTGACATGAAGAGACACCAAGCGAATGAATATGCAATAGAACAGCNGGAAGAGATGCCACAGCACCTCATGCTCTGCTTGTGTGGGTAGGAGGAAGGGAAGCGCTGCTCCTGAGGCTGTCTTCCAATTGATGAGTTTTTACTGAATGGTTTCCTATAGGTACCAGGAGGAACATTCTCCTCTCCCTTTNACTGGTATGCTGTGGGGTGATGAATTNGTTTTACCAAAGTCTTGGGAGTTACTTTCGAGTACTGNCTTCTATAATTCTCAATCCCAAGCCTTGTNGTCCCAGCACTTACCTAAAATCATAAAGANTTAGNGAAAATAACTTAAGCAACTTGAGNACAACTCCCCTTTGCCCACAAGTTGGCTAANTGAANACCCTTGTTNCTTGAGTGAAGCCAATTGATTTNATGATCTTGGCCCCAAAGTCANACATGAGTCNCAGTGAGTGTCTTAGNAACATTTTGAAGTGATTGCTCTTTGTTCTTTTTAACATTNATTTTTATTCTTTTTAATAATGTGTATGTGGAGGTGGTATGTACCTATGAATANAGATGCCTGAAGNGACAAGAGGCATCAGATCCCCCTGGAGCTGGAGCTCAGGAAGTTAGGAGCCACCCAGTGTGGGTACTGAGACTCAAACTCAAGTCCCCAGGGAGAGCAGTACACTCTTAACCCTTGAGCCTTTGCCTCTCCAGCCCTTAAGTGGTTGCTCTTGTCAGAGGTATGCCCAGTGCTCTTGCTGAGTAAAAGTTCTGATAGACTCCTTGCCTTGTGTGACACTAACTACGTTATCACCTGTGAGCCACATGAGGCTACCTGAGTGTCAAACTTAACTGCCAGCAACTTAACATCCAGCAAGCTCAGTCTCCTGAGAGATCAGCATCATCCTCCATGAGCAGACAACTTAATATGAACTTGGCTGAGGGTTTTAACCACAGTGTAGAGTTACAATAAAACTACTATTGTCTAATGGAAGAGAATGCTGTTATGAGTTATATCAACTCATCAAATAAACTCCTCTTCCTCCTTTCTTTCTGTTTCACTGGAACACTTTGTTCTCAGTTTTGTCAGCTTTTACTAAAAATCAAGTTACTTATCTCACCATTTGCTAAATGCTGACATGCCTGCTACTTTAGATATGAGAATAACTTTTTAAAGTAAGTGTAGTGCACACATGAACTCTCAGCACTCAGAAGATGGAATTACAAGTTTGGGGTGAGGCCAGCCTGGGTTACATGGTAAGAACCTGTCTCAAAAAAACTAACTAACTTTCAGTGTGTTGAGAAATGCTCNTGTGNTCACACACTTCCACTCTCAATCCCTACAGAGCAGACAATGCACACTGCTGTTCCTTTTATGTTCTGAGCAAACACAGAAGAAGGAAAAACAGGAATTCTGCTTGATGGCCACATTTCATTCTCCAGCAATCAGCTCTATTTTACAAACTTCAAAGCCAGATTTCTTCCTTATTAACATACAGATAAACCTTGCTTCCTTCTGAGATGAAAGCAGTTGAGGCCAGGCCCAATTCTCCTTTTGTGAGGCCTCAATGGCCTGGAAGAACTGTGCCTTTTTCTGTCTCCAACATGTTTGATTTCTTAAATACCAAGACCTGATGATGCCAGCATTGCCTTTGGGTCCACTCCACAAGAAAAGCTTAGGATCAGGACATCAAAGGTATAATAAATATCTCCTGCTTCTGTCCCCCAGAAGGAACATGGCCCTCAAAATAGCAATGTCCACTGGGAGGAGCAGTCAGTAAATGGAGGGTGCAAAGGCGTGGAGGAACGGGTAGCTGAGACTGTCACAAGACAGTAATGATTAATTTGGACTTCTTGTCCTGATGAACCCCGCTTGCTCTATCAACATGGTGGCTGCAGTAGAATTCTGTGTCTAAACCTCTGGAGAAGAAGGGTTTCTAGGCTTGACATTTTCTACTGTTCTGAGATACATTTCACTTTTCTCTCCTTGGTTCAGTGCATGTTTTAGCTGGCTTGCAGCGTGGCACATTCTGGAAGCTTCAAGCTTTCCCAGGCGATGACTCGCACTCAGCCATTGCCTCCTCCTGCTCATTTTCTTCATTGATCTAATTTCACACGAAGAGATCAGAAATGCTTACTCATTAAAATCAAAGAGAGAGCCAGCCCTGCACCCCTCCCCCAACCCATTCTTTTATATCCTTTTTTTCTGAGCCTTGCTGAATGGATACATCTCTCTTATTGTATTTCAACAGAAGTATCTCAGAGAAATTGTATTTAAAATTAAAAGTTTTCATTGACCAAAGATAACTGCTCCCCATCCCAACCCAACCCACACTTGTTAGCATATAAAGTACAATTTAAAATTAATGTTGGCANTAACGATCTTGTCAGAATAGTGTAAACAAACATAATACAAGATATTTTTTTTTGAAATGGGGAAGAATTCCTTTGNGGGGGCCACATATTAAAATTGGAATGAGATCTTTGGTTGAGCTCAATACTGAGAGAACTGAACAGACACTGGAGCTGGAAGTTGGGCTGAGAGCTTCCAGACAGTTGTGTTCTGTGGAAGCTGGTCCAACAGGGAAGGAAGCCTGGGTTTCCGCTTTCTGCTGATTCAGAGTCTAGGGCTCCAGAGAGCAGCGCTAGGCTGGGCAGAAGATCTTATCATGGCTTGAAAAACCACATTGTTGCGCTGGGCCTGTTTCCTTAACGCTCAAAAAAAAAAAATTGTTTACAGCTCAAAAAAAAAATTGTTTACAGCTCATGATGGCTCCTCAGCTGCTTACATCCAAAATTCATTCCGTAGCAGGATTTTCTGAACCTTTGGGAGTAGCCTCAAGGATTGACAGCAGGCCCCGTACCCTAAGGAAACCCAATTCTGCAGAAAAAAATTAATTTCTCCATGACCCGGTGCCATTTACTGTTCCTATGCNCCAAAGACCTAAATTAATGTGGGATCTATGCCACTTACCACTGTCTGCCAATAAAACATACCAAAGTAAGTCCCACTGGGTGATCCAGAACTTTCTTCAATTCAGTACTCTACACACTTTATTGATTCTAGTTTTACTGAACTCTCAGCAAAGAATACAGCCTTTAAGGCTTCNACTTTGGGGAATTTATGGGGGTGTTCGTGCTCATTGCATGACTGAGTTATTGGAAAAGCTGAATCACAAATGATGATACATTCTCTGTAAGATACAATGTTATACACACACAATGCTGAAGGTGTTTATTATATTCTCAAAACATTTTTTCATTTTATCTTCTTCATTTGATAAACTCTGAAATAGATACCATTATCCAGAACAATTTTCCCTTTTGAATTCTCTTGACAACTCTATGTGTTTGTTTTGTTATATGTTGCTTTGGTATAAAGACACCTAATTTTAATAAATCCTTAATGCTTCCTATTTGATCATTAAATAATATTTCTCATTCCCCACTTAATAGGTTCACTGAATTTTATACCAATTCAAATCTCATGTATTAACGACACAGCATTTACCAAGCATAAAGAGAACAATATTTGCTCTGAATTATTATGGCCAACAGANGAGAAATATATGAAAAATATTAAGAATTCTTAATTTACTCAAGTCAGAGAATGAGGAAATACCAAGGCAGCAATTTAAGTAAATTTCCTCAACACCTGCTAATGGCTACAATGAAATAATACTTTTTAGTTTCAACAAACTGGTTTAGGTATCAATTACTGCCTAATCCCTAATCATCAATTGATTAGAANTCTTTCCTTTGTCTGTTTCATCATTTATAGATATATAGCCCTCCAGATTTCACATAAAGTTACACTTCGGACATTTTTATTTTTAATTAGCAATCAAAGNAATAGGTTTGACTATGGCATTTGCATACACCCTTGGTTTCTGTTTACTTCTCTCTCACACACTCTTGCCTTTCCTTCCCACCAGCCTCCTCTCAGGTTCAGCATGTTTGCAGCGCTTATTGCTCGCATCGTGTATGATGTATCATCTTACTGGAGACTGTCTATTTCATTGTCTATGAAAATATGAGCAGCTCTGAGAAAGCTGAAAGATAAACCTTGGAAGAATACTAGAAGATAGAAGAGAAGCNAGATCAAAAAGACAAGAGAAAGTCAAGCACGCACTTGCAATCTTAGCACCCAGGAGACCCAAGCAGGTGGATCACTGCAAGGTCAAGGCCAGCCATGGAACAGAGTGAGTTCCATGCCAGCCTGAGCTGCAGAGCATGNCTGTCACAAAAGAAGAAAATGGCATAGTTGTTACCTAAGGAAGTAGATTATGAACTAATTAGTCTTTAAATTCTTTTCAGTTTTGTTATATTTGTAGAGTAAATGGAAATAATTTTCTAAGTAAATGGGTAAATGTCTGAATAAGAATCAATATTCTGATTAACAATCAATATCAGTGTCAGGATTTGAAAAGTCAATGCCCGCCTCCCACATAATTTGAACCTTGTTCCTCAGCTTGTGGGAGGTCAAAGAACCTTTAAGAGGTGGGGTCTAGATAAAAAAAAAAGAGAGAGAGAGAAAGATCATCAGAGGTGAGTCCTTGGGGTATGGTGTCCCTGGACATCCATACACACTCTTCACTTCCTGATCCAAACTCTATACCAGCTTCAGTGCCACCAACAGAGCTGCCCACCATGCCTTCCCCACCATGATGGTATATGCTCCCTGAAACTGTGAACCAAATTTGACCATTTCCCCCCATAAGTTATTCTTTCCAGTGTGTGTACTCACAGCAACATGAGAGTAACAGATACTAAAAGCCAATACTAGATCCCTGAAATCACTACAGGACGATGTAAGTGTATCCTCAAGGGTCACTCTGGTAGACATTTGGAAGGGGAACAACGTTCATAGAAACATGGGCATTAAAGTCTGCATTTGGGAGGTTTGAGACAGAGATTGCACCACAGGCTATCCAGGATACACATGACAATGAATCTGCCTATATTCTCCCCCTGTCCTGAAAACTTGAATCAAGATAAATTTAAAAATAAAAGCTAATTTATTTGTAGAGGAAATTTCATGGTAGTATAGAATTTGGGGCTGTAGCATGGCTACTGCTTTTAGTGTGTGTGTGTGTGTGTGTGTGTNGTGTGTGTGTGTGTGTGTGTGTGTGTGTGTGTGTGTGTGTGATATACATGTAGGTGCCCACTCAGACCAGAGGAACGTGTCAGACCTCCTGGAACTGGAGCTATAAGTGATTGTAAGCCACTCACCATGGGTACTGGGAACCAAAGCGGACCAAGCACTCTTAACTACTGTGTCATCTCTCCAGCCCTTGCATACAGCTTTTAGACAGGTTTATAGTGAACAAGAGCAAATCACAGATTGAGAAGTACGGAAAATGGACAGTTTCATAAAGGGTGGGAGGACAGCATTTAAAGTTATAGACAAGGCCAGTGTGGACAAGAGCAACTGTTGGACAGATTGGTACCATTGAAGAGAAACCCAGGCTCTGTATTGGGACAACAAAGAAAGGTGCTAGAGGGCTAGACCTCTCCCACTGGAGGGTGTAAAGTGGAAAACACATTCAAAAGAATTGTATTTGAAAAGAGAGTGTCACCACAAGAGAAGGATCCTGCTTGAACAGGGCTACCTAGGGAAGAGTTTTCCCCAGCTCAACTTCACAGGTACTCAAAGGCCACAGCAGCTCTGTCAGGGAGATTGGCTTCATCTTCAACTGTTTGTCAGCAGAACTTGGCATCATCCACATGATGCTGTTTTGTTTCTTTTTTTGTCTTGTTTTGTTTTGTTATGTGGCATCCAGAATTCAAAATCCACTGGATGGAAGCTGGGGACAAGGATCCAATGGGGAAAAGCCACCAATGTGAGGCAATGAATATCAGAGTTGGATTTCCTGCATCATGAGCCTGAGAAAGCCAATGCATGGAGCTGTGAAGGTGAATCCTAAGCTGCAGTGGAAATCCCAAGATGTTGAAAAAACCGGAACATGGGGTATCTTCTGTGGGAGACAGCCCAAGAGAAAGACATGTGTGCTGCAAATTGCAAGGTGCTTAGTGCAGGGCTGCCAAAGCCTGTCAGAGTGCACTTCATGTCACCACTGTAAGAAAAAGCTTTTCTGTGTCCCGCCTGAGCTCCTGTGGCCACTCAGACCCAAGTATACACACAGAGACTTACATCATTTACAAACTTATGGCCTAATGATGGTTCAGGCTTCCCATTAGGTAGCTCTTACATCTTAAATTAACCCATTTCTATAACTCTATACTTGCCACGTGACTCATGGCTTACTGATACCTTTACATCTTGCTTCTCTTGGCAGTGGCTAGCAGCGACTGCTCAGCTCTGCTTTCTACTTCCTCTCTCTCTAGTTAGAATGTCCCGCCTAACCTTATTCTGCCTCACCATTGGCCAACAGCTTTATTTATCAACCAATCAGAGCAACACACATTCACAGCATACAGAAAGGCATCCCCATCACACTACTGTCCCAAATTCTGGACATCAAGTGACACAGCATCTATTTGCACTGCTGTGCTTGGTTCTTGCTGCAATCTACCTCTTCCTTGCCACAACCCCATTCCTCCCTTTTAGAATGGGAATATGTTCTCTTTACCAGTGTATGTTGGAGTTGCACAATATTTTTTGATTTCACAGGGTCTCACGGCAATGAATTTGTTTTAATTCTCAAAAGAAACTTTGGACTTTTTAGCAACATTGGAACGAGTAAGACTCTGAGGTTTCTTAAAGTGGGACTCAAAGCAATTTGCATTGGAGATGGTCATGAGCCTTTAGAGGCAGAAATAGACTGTGACAGAGTGAATCTGAAATGTCCCCTAAAGGCTCATGTTTTGATGCCATGCTAGTTTATAAAGTTTTGAGAAGCTATTCAATGTTTAGAAGGTGGAGCCTCAGTAGTGGTTGTAGGTCAATGGACTGGGTCCTTGAGGTATCTTATGGCTGACTCCATCCAGTCAAGGTCTTTGCCTCCTGATCTGTTGAGATGTGAACCAGTTGTGCACTTGTTCCAGCTGTCACAGACGGAGCCACCCAGCCACTACGACTTGCTCATCGTGATGGATGGACAGTCTCTGAAGCCATGAGTCAAAATAAATGACCCCTCTATTAAGTTGTTCTGTGGGAATATTTAGTCACAGCCATGCTCAAGTAACACAAGCATAAGAACAGGACTAAGTCACCAGCCCAGGACGAACGCATACCTCCATCAACTCCAACATCCAGAGGATGGTAGAGCTTCTGGGACTGGGGTTAAAAACAACTGTTAACTGCCATGTGGATGCTGGGAACTGAACCCAGGACCGTTAGAAGAGCAGCCAGTGCTCTTAATTGCTGTGCCATCTCTAGCTCCCAAACAGTTTTTAAGAACAACAGGTAGACAGTGATGAATTTTGTGTAGAACTACCTATGTCTAGTCAGCTGCTTTGTCATCCAGAAGGTGAGAATCGCCACAGTTCTAAACACACTGGGAGAAGTGACACACTCAGGTCACTCTTTGGCTGTTTTTTAATGGCCTCTCTCCTGCCTGAGGAACAGTGTGCCTCAGGTTCCAGAAAGTCTGAACAACTGTTCCTTTCTGTAAATATTAGAAATCGGAAGTTGGCTATTGGGAAAAAGTCCAACCAAAAAAAAAGGTATTTCTTTCTAAAATAGAACTAGGAAGTTGAGAGAGACTTCATAGATTAGAAGCCACACAATATTCTTTCTCTTGACCCTAGTAAAGTAGTATTGTTTATTTTTGGACCAGACTTTCTCAGGCATTGAAGAATTTCCCCAAGCAATAGAATTTTTTCAATACACAGCCATATCCTCTTTCATCCTTGGGGCAAAGAACCTGTAAGTGTTCCACCACATTTCCAATAGTCTACTGCCCTAGAAACAGCAAAAGATGCCTTCCTGCTTGTTGGGTACCTAGTCAGGAACAAAGAAACACTGTCAGTAAATGACCCTTTATCATTTTTGGTGACAGCCGGAAGGAAGTCTTTAGCTACTTCACTAGATGGCGTAGCAGAAGTCTAAGGAATTGCAACTTTAAGCAGGAATTGTGAGGGTGCCAAGGTCACACACGGCTGAAAAATGCTTAATCTTTAACCAAGAAAATGGAAGAAAGATTGACAGGTGGTACAGGAAGTACCTATTCTATTACCTCCAACCACACTCTATATGTGTGTAGATCCTAAAGATTCATTGTGTGTGTGTGTGTGTGTGTGTGTGTGTGTGTGTGTGTGTGTGTGTTATGCACATGCCTGTAGTACAAAGAAGCCAGCAGAGGATGTTGGGACTTCTGCTCTATCATTCCTATCTTAGTTCCCTTGAAGAAGAGTCCATCAATGGACCTGGAGCTAGGCTGTTGTCACAGGCCTGCAAGCTCCAGGCTTCCTGCCTCTCACACCCCTGAGGTTACAAAATTGCATGTGTCACGCCAAGCTTGTTATGTGGGTGTTAGGACCTGAACTCAGGGCTTCATTCTTGTACGGCAAATGTTCTTCCATACTGTGATGGTTAATCTTGGCTGTAAACGTGACTGCATCTGGAATCAATAAAAATTCAAGACTCTGGGCATTTCTAGAGGGAACTTTCTTGATGAGGTTTTGAAGTGGAAAGGCCCATATTAAATATGGGCAGCAGCTTTTTATATATACATCCTATCATTTTGGTTCCTTTCAGCCACCAAGACTACTAAACCCACTGAGCCCTTTCTTCAGCAACCCCAGTTTTAAATTTTTAAAAGCATACATGCTAAGCATTGTTATATGTAAATATCAATCACATAAAGAGAAAGCACACAGAAAACAATGACTATTGTTTAAGCAACCAAAACCCAATTTTATGCACCTATCTTCCCAAAAATCTACAGCAAGGAAAGAGCTGCTAGCACCCCCAGTATGTTGAAAATTCCATTTTCAAAAGGCAACTTTTCCTTCAATTACCGATTTCATTCTATCCTCTGCTTGTTGGTGGGTCAGTCTGCTTCCAAAACTGTAATAAGGATATCCATAATCACAATAGCACCATCCATAATGGGCAAAAGTGGAAGCAGCCCACGTGTCCGTCAACAGATGAATGAGTAAACAAATTCACTGTGTGCAAACGACGAGATAGTATAAGAGAAGAAAAATTCAGAGGCAAGCTACAACTTGGATGAGCCTTCGAGGTGGAATGAACGGGAGATGGAGGCACATAATACGTGGAATTCATAACATTGAATTATACACTTAGAACAACTGAGTCATTATGTTCTCTTACGTACATTATGTTTACTTCCATACAAAACGGGGAGAGTTGCTGATTCCGGAGAAAGAGGCAAACATGCAAATAGCAGATGAGAAGAGGGTATGATCTCTTAATACCTCTTAATATCCCTTAATAATAATGAACGCTGTTGAAGAAAAAGGACTCTGTGCCCCAGAAGTGGAGGAGGTGGTGATGACCACTGATGGATGTATCTGACCTAAAAAAGTAAACAGTGCCTTCCTGGGTCCAGGCAGGATCCAGAACGCTCAGAGAAAGTGAGCTTCATGTGATGTTTTGAGTCCAAACAGAAACAGGAAATTCCAGGGGACTCTGGAAAGGGAATGAGTGCCCTTGAGAAGTTCCCACTTGATTTTCTACATCTAGTTCATTCTGGGTGGTTTGAACGTTACATCCTGAAAGACACGCCAGCAGTCTCTATCACATTATATCCCTAAGTAGGGTAACTACAAACAACGCAGAATTAATTTAAGATGTGGTGATGGGAATGTCTTTCTAAAAATGTGTTGCTCTGATTGGTTAATAAATAAAGCTGTTTGGCCAATGGTGAGGCAGAATAAGGTTAGGCGGGACATTCGAACTAGGGGAAGAGAAACAGAAAGCAGAGCAGGGGCAGACGCCATTCTGCCGCCCAGAAAGCAACATGTAACGGCGCACAGGTAAAGCCACGTGGAACACGTGGCGACATAGATTCATAAAATGGGTTAATTTAAGATGTAAGAGCTAGCTAGCGAGAAGCCTGCCAGGGCCATAGTTTAAAAATGATATAAGCCTCTGTGTGTTTATTTGGGTCTAAGCGCCGTGGGAGCCGGGCGGGGAAACTGGACAAACTTTCGTCTACAATGTGGGACACATTGCATCACCAAGAGGTAAGTTCACTTCTAGACTGATGGCAGGAGAGCTTACACTGGCTATTTATATGTTATTTGTGAGGTTTAGCCTACTTGACACATTCAGCTGCTGAAGTGAGCCTATTGCACATAATACCATGAAGTCCTTTATTAAAATAATGCACTATAAGTCACATGAAGCATGCAGAATAATACCCTAAACTGTGCATCACCAGGTAGCTAACTGCCTATCATTTACCAGACGGAAGTAGGCAAAGTCAAGAAGAGAGCTAACATTTATGCAGTTCCGGCTAGGCCTGCCCTCACTGAAGATCTTCACATACCATTTATGGACCCTTCAGAAAAGTTAATAATTATTATTAATCATTCAATTAATGATTAACAACTCCATAGTATTAAATAACTTGCACACAGTTACATCTAAGAGGAAACTGATTACCTGTTCAGGCCTCATTGATTCTAAACCCTGCTAGTATCCATCTGATGTCTAAAGATGGACGTGGCTGTGAGAGAAACAGAAGAGCATGGTCTGACCAAATAGAACATCTGAATTTCAAATCCTCTAAACCCCATTAGAAAAGATTTTAAGGAGACTCGGGAGATAGGTCAGCTACCACCTGAATTTAATCCCCAGATCCCATATAAAAAGGCTAGGTTGACAGGGTGTGTTTATAATCCCAATGATGGGGAAGGAAAGCTAGGCACGCCCTAGCAATCACCAGCCAGCTATCCTAGACTACTGCGTGAGTGCCAGACCATATCTCAGAAACACTAAAAAGATAGGGAGAGACTGAGGAATTACACCCGAGGTCCTCCGCTGGCCTCCATGTAGACCTGCACACATATGTGCAACCACACATGCATGCAAACATGTGCGTGAACACACATAGGTTTTGAAAGCAGTGTACACCATGTGTGGTAGCACACATCTATAATCCCAACATCCAGGAGCCTGAGGTAGGAGGATCTAGACATGTGCACTCATTTTCTCATATTAAGACTTTGAAATCCAGGGTGTATTTTCCAGTTCATCTAAAACAGGTCTAAGCATGATTCGAGTTCTCCACAGTTAGGCTCACGACTACCATGTTGAACAGTGACAAAGACACAGTAATGATTGCTCATAGCTTTATAACACCACCCACAAACTTAATCACTGTCATTTTCCCTTTAGCCAAACTACTCATTAAAATGCTGAACAGATAAGCTCCTCAAAAGATTAAGAAATAATTACCATTTGACCCAGCAATCCCAGTTTTAAGGGATTACTTAAAAGGGATGAAATGAATGGAAATATTTCATAAAGAAATGAAAACACACACAGAGAGGGGGTGCTGAACAATAAAATAAAATTAAAATTGAAATAACTCAAAGGTCTGTCAACTAATGAATGGATAAGTAAAACACTGTGTCCACAGAATGGGATAGTATCAGCAAACAGAGATGAAACATCCATACATGATACAAGAGATACAAATCTTGCAAACAGCATGATAAGTGAAAAAAGTCAGTCTCAAATAGATCACATGTTGTACAATCTCACTTAGGTGAAATATTCAAATGAGCAAACCTACCCACCGAAAGCTGATGAGTGGTTTTCTAGAACCACTGAGGGAGGTTGGGCTCATAGGAGGAGGAGTAACTGCTAACGGGTGTAGGAATTCTCTTTGGAATGAAGAAAAGTTACTGTAGTGATGGATTTTTTGCCTATCCTAAAAAATACCAAGTTGCATGATATAAACTGTACAGTGGATGAATTAGATCTTGATGAAGCCGTTACAGTAAATATTTATGCAAACAAACCCATCAGTGAGCACTCAAAAGGATCAAGCAAGTCAAGGCTCAGACAGAAGTCTCTGCATGGATACTTGTCTGCTAACTAATTGCTGTTGGAGATTTCTAACACTGCTCTGGTGTGTGTACTCCTCCTACTGTACTCCTGGGTTCCTGATACTGTCTTCGTGGAGAACCCGTCTAACAAACTGCTAGGGTGGACAGGGACGGGAAAGCACTTTGTTAGACTATTTCTGCCTTAGAAAAGCAGACATTGGGGAAAAACAAACTGAAGCCACTGGGAATCACCCTGACCTGAGAACAGCACAGGGCCTCACAGATTACTCAAGGCAGACAGACTAAACAGTGCTCCCTAGATCTACCAGAGCCGACAGCCACCAAAAGACTTGACCATTGTTTGTCATGGCTTATTATAAGTCACGAGGATGCCATTTATTAAGTCTTTTTACTTTGGTGTGGTTTTTCAGAGATAGGGTCTCATTTTGTAGCCCAGGATGACCTGGAACTCAGGCAATCCTCCTGCCTCAACCTCCTAAGTGCTGGGATTTCAGGTGTGAACCATCAGGCACATCTAATTTTCTGTTACAGAATTTTCTATATCCTGAAGACCATCATGTTTGTGGGTCAATAGTTTCCAGATTACCTCTCTCTTACTTTAGAAAGACTAAACACATGGCAGCTCCAGTCCTGAGGACATTCCCTCCTGCCTCCTGATTCCTTAGTAGAAGGTGACTGAACACCAAAGAGCCCTCACAATCCAGCTCAATACCTGTGAACCAAGAAACATTCACAAACGTTTTCATCAGTACCACACTTAAAAGAAACAATCCCAGTGTCAATCAAGAGTTGAAAGATCAAAGGGTACCAACCAGTTCTCTATACAATGGACTACTACACAGCTCTGAGAACAAATGTGCCCTGTTATACACAACCATGCTAGTGGATTTCAAAAGCAATGTTGAATCAAAGAATTAACTCATCTAGTGTAATTCCATATGCCTTTCCAACACAGACAAAGCTAGAGAGAGGCAGGGGGAGAGGGAGGGAGGGAGGGAGCAAGAGAGGAAGGAAGGGAGAAAGAAATCACAAGAGAGCCAGGTAGGATCAACACAAAACCCAGGACAGTGCTTGTCTAGTGGGATTAGAAGTGAGGGGTGATACCCAGCCAGGAGGAGCACCAGTGAAGCCACCTCCATTGTGTTGTGCACACACTATTCTGCTGTATTGCTCCTTAATAGAGCCTGCATTAGATGGCATCTGAACTTCGGGACTACTGAAAATACATAGATGCCTTGGTCAGCAAGAAGTTTTAGAATTGGCCAGATAACATGAGACAGAGGATTCCTGGAACCTCCTCTGGGGGCTGCCAGGGAGGAAGGAGAAGCCTCATCTTGGTTGTCACCTGGCTGGCAGCCCAGTCTGACCACCCCCAAAGAGAGTGAGGTCAGAGAAGCAGGATGTGCACCCCAGGACTGGCTCCTGCTTTCAGTAGTACACTTTCGCTTCTGCATCAAAAATGCCCAGGGAAAAGGAGCAAGGGATTACACTCATCCCCTGGGCAGACAGCAATGGAGGAAACCACAATCTGCCCACTCATCATATCATAAATCAGGCTTCTAGACACTCCACAGACAGAAGCCGGAAAGACACTGTGGTACAGGAGAGTAAGCCTTGCTGAGCCCTCTAGTCTATCTCAGAGAGAAAACTGTGCAGGAGCATGCGCAGAGCTTTTGGGTGGTAGAGAAGGTTAGCTGTCCCAGACTAAGGATTCTCTCTCTGCTGACAATATACCAGACAGATTCCAAGTGTCTTAGTCCCCACTGTAGTGACTTCTAAGTAAAGCCACTACAGCACTGTTTATGTCTACCAAAATAGTCACATTTTTACTCTGCACGGAAGTGGTAAGTCCTCGGGAGTGCCTCACATGGCTGCCTCGGTGCCTTCTTCTCAGGACAGAACGTGTTAGAGGCAATAGGCAGATCAAAAGCTGTTTCTGGGTGCTCTAGTTTGCTGCTTGTGTGGGTCTTTCTAGGTGCAGTTTGTACAGATCTGCCTATCTGCAGTCCTTTGGAGGTGCCTGTCCTAAATAGGCTTCTGCACAATGCATTCATACCTCAGCACCGCCCCTCCCCCNTACAGGCTCATGCGTTTGAACACTTAGTACGCAGTTGATGGTGCTGAAGGCTCTGGAAACTTCAGAGTGTGGCGCTTCACTAGAGGAAATGGATCACGGTGAGAGTCGGGCTTCCTGTCAGCTCACAGCTTCCTCACTGTGGAGGTAATGTGCCCAGCCTCCTGGTAGTCCTGTCATCATGTCTTCCCTCCGCAATGGACTGTAGCTGCTCAAACAATAAGCCCAAACAAACCCCTCCTCTCTTAAGTTACTTTTTAAAGCTCTGGTATCTTGTTAATCACAGCTGATTCTTCAGCCCCCACTAACCAGAACCACAGAATCTTAATTCAAAATAACAAATGACTCTGAGAGAGTCTTTAAACTTCCCTCTGAAACTTTATAAACCAGGCTTCCATCTTCTGCACTGCCCTTAATATTCTTATCTTCCAAGCACTTAAAGAACATCCCACTGGGCTCTCAACATTCAATGGTTCTTATAGACCAAAGTTCCAAGGTCCTTCCACAATCCTTGCCAAAACATGGTCAGGTCTATCACAGCAATACCCCACTCCTGGTACCAATTTGTCTTAGTTAGGGTTTCTATTGCTGAGACAAAATACCATGACCAAAGAACAAGTTGGGGAGGAAAGGGTTTATTTGGCTTACACTTCCAGATCATAGTCCGTCATTGGAGGAAGTCAGAACAGGAACTCAAGCAGGGCTGGAATCTGGGGCCAGGAGCTGATGCAGAGGCCATGGAGGAGAGCTGCTTACTGGCTTGCTTTCCATGGCTTTCTCAGCCTGCTTTCTTGTAGAACCCAGAACTACCAGCCCAGGAATGGCACCAGCCACCATGAGCTGAGCCCTCCCCTATTGATCACTAATTGAGAAAATGCCTTACAGCTGGATCTCATGAAGTCATTTCTTCAGCTGGGGCTCCTTCCTCTTTGATGACTGTAGCTTGGGTCTAGTTGACACACAAAACTAGCCAGGACATATGGTAAGTGCTTTTACCCACCAAGTCATCTCACTAGCCCTCTAAAACAAAGTTCAAACTGTATTATTTGAGGCCTAATGTCATCCCAACATTGTTAGGGGAATTTCCATAAACTGCAAAGCTCGAGCTCTGGCCAGAATAAATAAAATGTTCTCTGCCATGCTACCATCCTCTCCAAGTGTGCCCCACATACTCCACAGGCTGGCTTGCCTCACACCAGTTGCCATTTTGAAACATGCCTTGGCGATTGATTGGACAAAGAGTGGTGATCACTTCCCAGCAAGTCAGGTACTTTGTCCTCCGTTCTGCCTTGCACTCTCCAGGTGGAGCCTGACTTTCTACTTCAGCACAACACAGGGCAGACGGAGCTCACTGGTGTCTGCCCTCTCTCCCTCTAGGTGTCCTTTCTGTATGGTAGTTCCTGCTGTCACCTTCTCTATGTTCTCAAGTAGAAAACAGTCCTCCCCACAGACATTGTATGTATTTGTATTGTCCTCTTACAGCTTATAGAAGCTTAAAAACAGGCTTCTACAGCACTTGGCTTTGGCATCTGCCTTCCCCAGTTCCCAGAAGCTCAGCTTCCAGTATCCACTTTCTCAGTTGGCTTCTCCCTCTCAGAGGACAGCATCACTTCAGCAACTGATACATATTGTATGGCAGAGTATGTGCACATGTGTGTGTGTGTGTGTGTGTGTGTGTGTGTGTGTGTGTGGTGTCTGTTTCTCTCTCTCTCTCTTGGGATTTCTCTGGCTGTGCAAGGTCAGCCTAGTTGAGGGTTTTTCATCTCTTTAGCTCTAGGTAGAATGTCTGGAGATAGATGAAAGCCCTGATGACCCTCAAGTTCTTTGCTGGACTGTCACCACAGTATCCTTTCTCTGGCTCAGTACAAAGACAGCCTGTTTGCCAAGAAAATGTGTCTTGCTTCCTCTCTTCTAAACCAAGACTTTAGTGACTACGTGCTTCTCCAGTTCCCCCTCTCTAGACTTAGTGAAGTGTTACTATTGCATTTAATTAAACTATTCTAAACTAAACCCAAAGCAGGGCTGGCCAATACAATCCCCACTACCCACGAAAAGGGTATTTAGCGTGTGCGCATGCACACACACACACACACACACACACACACACACACTTAACCCTTTCTCCAGCCTCTTCTGCTCATCATTCCATGTATCTACTTCAGAACTGCAGATATTTGACACAAATTAATTTCTTTTCAGCTGTTTTTTTTTTAAGTTTTTAAAGCTATTACCAGTCATGACTGATGCATAGGCAAATATTTAAATATTGCATTTACTACTTTATATAAATGACTAGCTCAAGTGAGGTAAATTATTTTAGTAGAATATTTAAAGAGAATATAAGCAGCATTAACTTTGTCAATATTATTTTAACATCATTAGTCCTGCTATTACAAAAGTCTCCAGCATACACAGGACTTTTAATTTAGCGAACTTCCCTTGTAATGGATAAAGATGGGAACGTAGAATTCTAAATGAACCATGAAGTTAAATTCCAATAGTTCATATAGGGAGCAGAGGGTGGATATTAGATTTCAAAAGGAGGGTGCCAGGAGAGGCTACAGCCTCTTTCCAGCCCAGCATTGCCGGTGGGATTGCAGAGAGAGAGATTTTCACAAGGGTGTTCCTTACATTAGGAAATTCCAGAGGTTTCTGTCAGAGTGGGAATCACTACTAATGTGAGGGACAAATGCCAGTCCCTGTGTCAGCTCAGTTCACATAAAGTGACCATTGACTGGCTTCTCTGAGAACAGCTGCCCCCGGGATGTTGTGTATCTGCCCATCTTGAACCCAAATGCATAAACACTTCCTCTAACTGGCCTTGCCAGCAGGTCCCAGCTGACACCTGAGAAGCCCCCAGTCAGCACACGAATAACAAGTGAAGAAATTCCTGAAACCTACCTCTCTTATGCAGTAAAGCAAACTCCCTGCAATACCCTAGATGCACGTAGTTCGCAAGATATATCCTTGTTATATTCAATGCTTGAGTATACAGAAACAGCTCTAGTAAAGACTGTTGAAAAAAATTAATCTGCCAAACACACAAGAGAAAATGTATGTAAGCAGCTTTCAAGGAAACTCCGGGAGAACAATGAAGTTCAAGTTCCTTTGAGGTGAAACCCTAGGCTGCTTACTCAAAGGTTTCCTATCTTTGTTTGTGTGGAGACGCACAATCACAGAAGGGGTCCAGATAAGGATTGCCATGGCTGTGGTACTTGCAGGGGATGGCCTAATCAAAAATCACTTCTGGGAATCAAAAGATGCCTGCCTGATTGTGTCTAACATTCGGTCCTGAAGCCATGATTGTCCTTGTGTTCTTCTACTTACTTCATCAGTGTTGACTTGTTGCCAGGGCGAAGCTTCGTGGTTTTCTGCAAAAGCCTGGGGTGAAGTCCCACTGCAGACAATACACAATAAAAGAACCACAAAGCAACTGAGCGCAGAACTCACTCTGCATGGCTACTCAAAGTGCTTTGCCTCTACCATTGGGGTTACTCCACCATGTGACCCAAATAGATAAGTACTGATCATGCCACCACATTTTATTTTATTGACATTTAGTTATTTTTATTTTATGTGTATGGTGTTTTGCCTGCTTGTATGTCTGTACCATATCTGTGCTTATTACCCTTGGAAGTCAGAAGAGGATGTCTGATCTCCAAGGACTGGAGTTACAGGTGGTTGTTAGCAGCCATGAGGATACTGGGAATCAAACCTCGGTCTTCTAGAAGAGCAGCCAGTGCACTACACTGCTGAACCATCTCTCCAGTCCTACCGCTCTCTTTGATTTGACGCAATTTGGGATGTGAGAGTCAGAGACAGCAGGGAATAACTAACTGTGTTCCTGATATCAGGTCCTTCGATTAGGCAGAGTGACTAGAAAATAAATGAGGTTTTTTTGTAATCTTAATTATATAAAATATATATACATTTATCTGTGTATGTGGTTTTTTTAGGGGGTGGGGGAGCTGTTCGTGCACATGTGTGAAAGGCAGAGAACAACTTGCAGGAACTGGTTTTCTCTTTCCACCATGTGAGTCCTGGGGACTGAGTTTAGATCACCAGACTTGGCAGTAATTCCCCTTAGCCACTGAACCATCTTGCTGACCACACCTCCATCTGAATGTTTTATCTTCAACTCTTTCTGTACATCAATCTTCTTTAAAGGATAAAATGGACATCCTACTCATTTGAATTTATACCAGCTAAAGGAATGCTGCTGAAATGATGTGACAACACACAAACACCTTTCTACAAATGTTACAACAAGAAATCAGCTGGGGCGTAGTTAACTGAGCCAAAGAGGATGAAATCACTGAAGACCCTTAGGGCTAAGTCTTTTACCTCGGCAGATGAACGTTTTTAGTAAGCAATGTTGGCTTTGAAGAGCTGGGTCAGCGGTTAAGAACACATACTGTTCTGCAAAGGGTCCGAGTTTGATTCCTAGCCCCCACATTGGGTGGTTCCCAACCACTTGTAACTCCAGCTCCAAGAGGACTTGGCACCTCTGGCTTCCGAGGACACAGACCTCCACACAGAGCCACATACATAGCTAAATAATAAAATAAACCTTTTGAAGGGAGTGGAAGGGAAGCTGGAGAGATGCTCAGTGGGTAAGAATATGTTTTACTCTTCCAGAGGACACAACTTCTGCCCCAGCACCCAAGCCATGTGACTCACAACTCTTCAGGCCTCTTCCAGGACTGCACTAACATGCACAAGCCCAACATAGACACACCACACCACACACACACACACACACACACACACACACACACACACACAGAGAGAGAGAGAGAGAGTTTTAAAATGTTAACTAAAAATCTGCTAAATTAAAAAAAAGAAATGTCCCCCAACCTCTGAAAATAAGAATAATCCTTTATCACATAGCTCTACACTTTACCTTCCTATTTTTCAATTCAATTCTGGATCCAAACACAGTCCTAACTGCTATTATATGGACATCTTTATAGCCAAAGACATCTTTACAGCCAATGGACATCTTTTGTCACCTTG
This sequence comes from Neotoma lepida, assembly GCA_001675575.1. Classification (NCBI taxonomy): domain Eukaryota; kingdom Metazoa; phylum Chordata; class Mammalia; order Rodentia; family Cricetidae; genus Neotoma; species Neotoma lepida. The sequence goes on along the minus strand of LZPO01087186.1, from coordinate 23,427 downwards.
TCTGTAGTGGCCAAGGTTGTGAGACCCTCTTTGATTAGACTCCAGTCATAACCTCCCTCAGCTCCTTATGTGTCAGTCATTATTTTGTATGAAAGCTTATATTTAAAAAACTTGTACTTTTAGTTGTCCCAGCAATGACTTCATCATCTACTTCACCTAAAGTTTTATTTTTAGAAGAAAAAGAAATGCATGGATTTATACTAGTAGTCTGTCCCAGGTCCACACATTAGACCCTCTGAATTCTGCTATCGCAGGCTCAGCACTGCTCATCCAGACAGAGCATCTTTGTTCCCTTACAGTTTATGAAATTCCAGAAACTGAAAGTATGTCAATATAAATTGCACAATTCCCAGAGTGCTTAAGGAAAAAAATATGAGTTGTTTCTCCTGCTCTAAGAAGTAACCAATCCAAGTTAAAAAGCACATTCTCCAGGAAAGTTCAATGAGGTACCATAGAGAAATTCTGGGAAAAACACAGATAATGCCATGATCCTTTACTGTATCTGCAGATGAAAAATTTGCTACATCCGTGTTTTGGGTGTAACTTTCCATATCCTGAGAGCAGTATCAGCAGTGTCCTTGTCAAATAGCAAACGGTGACAAGACATCATTGTGGCCTAAATCAGCGGTTCTCAACCTGTGGGTCACTACCCTTTCACAAGAGTTGCATATCAGATATTTATATTACAATTAATCACAATAGCAAAATTACAGTCATGAAGTAGCAATGAAAATAATTTTGTGATTGAGAGTCACCACAACATGAGGAACTGTATTGTATTAAAGGGCTGCAGCATTAGGAAGGTTGAGAACCAGTGCCCTAGGGGAAGAGATCCCCAAGCTTTCTACATGAAAAATGCCTTTGCAAACCAAGCACTATTCACACAAATGTACAAAGTTTAACATCTGTATTCCTTCCCACCAATAAGCACTAAACAAAGAGGAGTTTTTCTTATCCGTGGCCTTTGAGATCTGATAACCACCGTTAGCTTTTCCCACACCGCCAGTGGTATTGTTGTGCACACACACTATCACAAGAACTCAAAAGCTTAGAAACAAAACTTGGCATCCATGTTGATAGTGTGAACCTGTGGAGTGAGGTCACGCTATTGTTGACAGCGTTTACTTCATCAAATAAGAATGTGTCCTGCATTGTCCTTCCAGTGTCAACAAAAAACAAGAGAACACTGAAAACAATTTCTTTTTAATTTATTATTAAGCTGATATTTAGATCCAGCCAGCCATGTGTATGCTCCTTGAGTTGGGCACGGCTTTTGCTTTAGAACCTATCTTTAAAAAAATAGTCACAGACACTTATTAAAAACACAAACCCAAGGGCTAGGGAGATAGCTCAGTCCATGAAGTGCTCACCAGGCAAGCGTGAGGACCCGAGTTTGGTCCCTAGCAAACATGATTGTTATTGTTGTTGTTTTAAGAATATGCCTATAACCCCAGGGATACAGAGACAGAGGATCCTGGGTTCTGCTGGCCAGCCAGTTGGTCTAGCAATCCAGATTCCGGTATAGACCCTGTCTCAAAAAATCAAGTGGAGGTGATTGAGGAAGATACCTGATGGCAACCTCCGGCTTCCACACATACTCACTTACACAGGCACCCCTCCATACAAACATATGTAGTTGCAGTTGAAGTGATAGAAGTTCACTTTCATGGAGAGGC
>LZPO01087185.1:495300-506533 GCA_001675575.1 Neotoma lepida | reverse complement strand
CAAACCTTGGAAATGTACCCTGTAGGCCCCTGCCTCTGCGACCGCCTCCGCCGCCGCCACCACCACCAAGGCCTAGAGCTGGCGGCTTTGACTATGAAATAACTGGCCCTTAACCCTTGTGGGTTTTGTACCTTATTATATTAGCTATTGGCAGTCTAAACTTTCTGAGTTTGCAATACTGTTGAAAACTAAGTGTCCTAAAAAATAGATCACTGTTTTTTTTCTTTCCAGATCACTCTATTTTGAAAGTAAATAGTAAGGTGGTTTGTTTGTTTTTCTGGTGGAGGGAGGTTATGTTTGGGGATGCTCGTGTATGTGTGTATGTGTGAAAGGCAGAGGTTAACATTGAATGTCTTCCTTGCTCACTTACTCTCCATCTTATTTTTTTGAGACAGGGTCTCTAAGCTGAACCTGCAGGTTACTGATTCAGCTTAGACTGGCTGGCCAGCAAGCCCCAGATTTCAAAATTCAGTTCCTCTTTTTTTTTAGAATAATTCATGATTTTATTTAATCTGTTTTTAATTGTGTGTGCAACTCNTAATATCCTTATATTAATATAGGATGATAAATTATAACTTATTAAGATATACCTGTGTGATTCAGTCTNTAAATTTTTTGCTTTTAGAGATGNTAATCAAAAGTAATCAGGCCAGGTGTGGTGTCACACACTTTTAATCCCAACACTCACTTTTGAGGCAGATGGGTCTCTGTGAGTTCAAAGCCAACCTGTTCTACATAGTGAGTTCCAGGCCAGCCAGGGAGACCTGTCTTTAAAGAAATAAAGAAGTATAATTAGGGACTGGATATGTGTGTGTGTGTGTGTGTGTGTGTGTGTGTGTGTGTGTGTACATATATATATTCTTTGGTAAGGTGTTTGCTTAGCAAACAGGAAGCCCTGAATTTGAACCCCAGCACTGCATAAAATTGATCATGGTTGTATATGTTTGTAATCCCAGCATGCTCAAGGTGAAAGCAAAAGGATCTGAAGTTCAAAGGTTATCCTCAACTGTAGCAAGTTTGAAGCCAACCTAGGCTACATGAAACCCTGTCTAAAAATACACTTGAGGAACATTAGCTAATATGTAAGATTCCTGCCAACTCTCCATCTCTGAGTCAAAGTAACAATGCCACTGTCTGGTGGACTTGTGTCATCATCTGCCCATGTGACTCTCACATGTACTCNATGGTCTTGTAAAGAACTGTCCTNTATTGTTCTCAGTGTGGCTTGTATGCTAGAATCACCCAGAAGGATGCTTTCCTGAAGAGAGGAAATGCCTCCAGAAATTAACTCAGTTGATTAAATGTGGATTGTGTTTTAAGCTCCTGGGTTATTCTGGTTTGCAGCCACCAATCCAAAGACAAGAACTTTTTATAGTTGTCTGCCATCTGTTGAGAAGGGAATGGGGTTCTGAAATGGCACCAGGAGACGGTTTTCTAACTTAAGAGCTTCTTCTCACCTTTGTTGCCATCCCTGCCCTCTTGTTCTAAGTTTAATCAGGACTTTTTATCTAGCTTTTTGTGTGAGAGCATCTAGGATAAGCTAACTAGAAAGCCCTAATTGAAATAATAGAATTGTTACATAAAACCTTCAGGTGACACTCTCCTCCCAGGAACTAGGAAGACGTTTTATGTTTATGCATAGTCCTTTCCTTCTGTGAGACAGCCAGCTGCTAGTCTCAAGAACTAAGGTTGTTGAGCTTTGAGTTTTTCAAAGTTAGGTGCATAAGAATACTACATGCCTTGTCCTTTGAATTTGCACGTCAAGGACTGACCTGCTCTAAAGAATTACTTATCTCCTAAGAGATGATGACACACTAATCAGAAATAGAACATTGACAGAGGGGAGAGGGAAGTAATCTTTCACAAAGATTTAAAATACAAAACCATAATAGTCAAGGCTGTCACAGTCACTTCAGAAGTTGGAATAAAAGCCTTGCAAAGACTGCCTTGACAAAACAATCAGAGTATTTCTGCAAACAACAGTCTAGAAATTTACAGACATCTGAATTATAATATTTTAATTGGTAGTGGGTGGCATTTATAATTTTAGTAAGTGATTAAGGTTTCAGTAATAACAATTGAGCATGTCTATACCACATCCAGAGTCGATTTTCAACATACAGTTATGTTTTAATCTTGAATAATTTGTTCTCTTGAGAAAATAAAATTAATTTCATCTGATAAATTTGGGGAATATAAAACATAATTGGAGACCAAGCTTAAAGTGCTTTCTGAGTTAACATTTATCNCTANCAGTTGGCTCTACAGTGATGTGGTCAGTGGAGGCGGATAAAATATCAGTAAGTAAAATTCACATGACATAACAGTTACTTCTGTTGCAGTAACTATCTTAGTAATTTATACATTGTCCTGGCTGCCAATGAGCTGCTGGCTGGCTGCTCTGCATGTNTTTCNCTTGCAGTTCCAATGGGCATCAGTGAGAAACAAAATACCCAACGGGAAAAGAGGCAGCATTAAGTAGTGTAGTCTTCTTCTGGGTACAGTGGTTCATTGTATTCATAGTTTATTGGTGTGGCCTTGTTTGTAGTGTTCAAATGAGTACAATAGGAGGGGCACTGTTTTTATACTGTGTAGCATAAAAACAAACAGTTACTTCAAGGCCTTAGCTTTGTCCTAAGTACAACATTAGGTACTAGATGGCTTAGCACTTAAGAGCACTGGCTGCTCTTCCAGAGGACTTAAATTTGATTCCCAGCACCCCTGTGGTGGGCTCATGACCCCCTAGATCTCCAATCCCAGGGGGTCCATTGCCCTCTTCTGGCCTTTATGGGCACCAGGCACGCACTTGATGCACAGGTATACATTCATAGAGAACACCTGTGTACATAAAAGGACAAGCAACAGCATTAGATACTAATAGCTTGATGCATCTAAGTCTCTTTTAATAGCACATGAACACTGGACCTACTTGGCTGATAATATACAGATGAGAGTTTGGATAATGAACCTGTCTTAGACATTGCCAAAGCAAATTTAACCAATTTATTTTAAAGCAGTCTTTCTCTAAATTATCTGTAGTATGTACTCTAAGAACACTAAGGACATGTTCCAGTACCTAAAAGCTCTCTAGTGAGGACTGATAGCTCCATTTTCATCATTGCTGTTTCAGACAGCTGGGTTTTCAGGTTACACTTGATTTGGTGATTGGGGGTTTTTATTTTGCTTTAGGCATGTAGCCCATGGCTAGCCTTAATCCTCTGTAGCTGAGGATGACCTTGATCTCCTGCTGGGGTNNAGGAGGACGCCACCTTGCCCTGTACGCATCTCCTCTTCGTTTAAAGAAGGAAAACACCAGAACCTGTGCAGTCAGCATATTTGGGGTGAGAACATGCCAACCAGGAATTTTTTNAAAAATCTAGGTAGTATTTGGTTGTTTCTATACTAATTAACATTTACTAATTATAATTTGATTGAGTTTTAATCTCTAGTGTTAATTTGAGCTTTTTTTTGTAATATATTCTAAAATCTTACCTTTGAGTCAAGCCTTACTGGCTCTAGATTTGGGGATTGGAAAAAAAAATAAAACACATAAATGTCTCACTGTAGACTGTGTGCCTTCCTTAAGTGAGCCTTCTTGCTTTCCCGGTAAGATTACGACATCATTTTCCTCCTGACCATCTAGCTTCTCCAATCATTTCAAACAAAGAAGACCTTGCTAATACGCCATCACTCCTCCCATTCCTGAGCTCAGTCTCTCCTATNTTCTTCCAGCATAAATTAAAGCTGGGAGGGTAGCATGTTGTAATGCTGTGTTCATGGGTTTGGTTCTGGTCACNCATGCTTCCTTGCTCCCCAGTGTGGTCATTCTCTTAGTTCCATCTTCTGGACCCAGAGAAAGCATGTATCCTTCTAAATCTTTCATAGCTGCACATAGGTATGCTATTTTATGCTATTTTCAAGACACTCCTCCTCCATTTTTGGATGTTTTTTCTTCTTCTTTTGCTGCTGAGGCAAGCATTCTGCCACTGATCTCTATCCCCAACCTTTTGTTTTGTTTTCTAATTTGAGATAGTCTTGCCAGGTTGCCTGGGGTGGCCTTGAATTCCCTCTGTAGCCCATGCAGCCTTGAACTTTTGGTCTTGTCCAGCCTCCAAAGTAGCTGGAATCACAGGCTTGCACTAATAGGCCTGTCTCACTGAGAGAATCTTGAAACTGGCTTGGGCTTTATTCTGCAGCATGCATTTGAGATTTTTTTTTCCTCTGTTACCATCTTGTCCTGGGAAGTTCAGTGATGTCTTACCACTGCATTTAAAATAGAGAACATAAGCTTAAGTGACTCAGAGTTGTTAGCTCTGAGTGCTTGTGCTGTTCTGAAGCTGGTCTCCACATTACAGTAATCTTCGTGTGCAGGGTCTCCTCTCTGCTGGCCTCTTTCAGCCCAGCAAAGCTTTAGTTACCCAGTGAGCTTCCAGACTGACCCTCCTGCAGCATATTACTCTGCCTTTTCATGAAGAAGAAACTAAGTTTAACCAACTGGCATAAATAAATAAAGCTGTATATTTTCTCTCTGTGTGTGTGCTGTCTCTTATACACATCTAGATGTGTATAAGAGACAGGTCCATGGGACCATCAGCTTTTTTTTTCCTTCCTTTGAGACAAAGTTTCTCAGTGGCGTAGAACTCTTCCAGAATCTCAGGTATCCGTCTGTCTCTGCCCTCCAGCACTGGAATTACAAGCATGAACCACTATGCCTGTCTTTTTACCTGGATGCTTGGGATGAAACTCAGGTCCTCGNGCATTTACTAACTGGACTATCTTCCCAACGGATTATTTTAAGTGCAAAGATAATTTTCTGCAAGTGATTAGTACTGGGATGATAACAGTGGGAGAGAACTACTTTTTAACTTTATTAACATTCATACAATTGTACAAAATACTGGATTTCATTATATTTCATACTTGTCTATAATAAATTTTGATCATTTTCAAGCCTCTGTTATCATATCCTGCTCCCTCTCTCACTGCTTCCCTTTCTCTACCTTCCAAGTTCTCCTGCTTTCATGTATTATCTCTATAGTTTTCTTCATCATCATCATCACCATCATCACATGTTGTCTTAGTTAGGGTTACTATTGCCGTTAGGAAACACCATGACCAAAGCAAGTTGTGGAAGATAAGGTTCATTTGGCTTAACATTTCCACGTTGTAGTCCATTGTTGAAGGAAGTCAGGACAGGAACTCAAATAGGGCAGGAACCTGGAGGCAGGAGCTGATGCAGAGATCATGNAGNNGTGCTGCTTACTGGCTTGCTCCTCATAGCTTGCTCAGCCTGCTTTCTTGTAGAACCCAGGACCACAACAATGGGCTAGGACCTCTCCCATCAGTAACTAATTGCCTTATAGCCAGATCTTATGGATATATTTTCTCAATTGAAGCTGCCTTTCAGATAACTCTTAAATTATGTCAAGTTGACATAAACCTAGGGAGTGTGTGTGTGTGTGTGTGTGTGTGCATATTCATACATACATACATATTCATACATACTTACAAGCAATCTACTGGGTCCATTTAGTGTTGCTCATATATACTTTTTTTTTCATGTGTATACACTGACCACTTGGTACTGGATAACCATTTGGGAGGGCGGAGGCTCATCCCTGGAGAAGACTTGATTCTTCTCTCTGCAGTCATCAGTTACTTGTGGCTCTTCATTTAGGGGTGGGGCTTTCTGAGAATGTGTGAAGATGTACAACAGTGGGGTACGTAAAACATGGTCCTGGTGTCTTGGTTTTATTTGAAGGAGAGGTATATTACACAGGTAAGTTTAGAGGACACCTGATATAAGATAAAAGGAAGATTCAGAAAAATAGTCTGCTGGTGTCGGTGCTGAGGGTATTTATCTTTCTTGTTATCACACCTACCTCAGTGTGTAGCAGTCAAGCACAGCTAGGGGTCACAGGGGACAAGCCTTTCTTCCTAGTGCTTCCCTTACTTCTCAGGTGCTAGAGAACCTGCCCTGTAATGAGCAGTGCCCGAGGACTCCGAGAGCTGCCACCTACCAAATGCAGTTTATGTCATAAAATTATCTTACTATATTTTGATTAACCAAAAAAAAAGGAACTGCAAGTTAGTTTCTGGCTGGTCAAGGCTAAGCAGGAGGAAAACCTACTGGGGGGACATGGATGTACTGCATAAAACTTAGAGAGACTGAAAATGGTTTATAGAGCAGTGTTATAGCTGTCCTAGAGCCTGTAAGGTACTGACTGAGTCCGGGGGCAACAAGACCCCGATTCTGAGTCCCTGCTGGAGGCCTGATACCTTGAAACTTTAAATGTAGTTCTCAGATGACTAAGACAGAAATGCCTGTTTCCAAATAGTTATGTTAAATTGATACCTTTCTTCTGTTTTTACCTATAGATTGAATATGAAAGGAAGAAGAAGGAAGATGGAAAGCGTGCTCGGGCAGACAAACAGCACGTCCTAGACATGCTGTTTTCAGCCTTTGAGAAACATCAATACTATAATCTTAAGGATTTAGTGGACATTACTAAGCAGCCTGTGGTATGTATATGTTTATACTGATCCTTAAGTATACCCTACTTCATTAACGTAATATTAGTGAGGAGAAGCGTGATTAAGTTCACATCCACTCTTCTAATGACAGTTTATGTTGACACTCAGAAAACAAGTCTTAAGTAATGCAGCTATGTCTTTGGAACATCCACTTAACTACTTTAGATTTAAAACACATTTAAGAGCCACTGAAATGGCTCACTCTATAAAGGCATTCATGCACATGCCTAATGATCGACGGAACCCACTTCAGAAGGAGAGAACCCCCCTCCTGAAAGCTGTCTTCTGACTGTTACACACATACCAAGGCCCTCATGTGTGCATGCATGTGTGCACACACAATAATAAAATGTTAGGGCCGGAGAGATGGCTCGGTGGTTAAGAGATTGACTGCTCTTCTAAAGACACAGGTTTGACTCATTGCACCCACATGGTGGCTTGTAACCATCTATAACTCCAGGTCAGGAGATCTGACACCTCTCTAGCCTCTGTAGGCAACCAGGCATGCATGTGGTGCACAGACATACATGCAGGCAGAACACCCTACACATAAAATTAATAATAGTAGTAGTAATAAGGTCATAGATACATTTAATGGAAGTAATTTTGTATGAAGAAAAGGAATCTGTATTTTTGACATTAATCTGAGATCTGCTAAATGTTCCACATTCTTTTTAATTTCTGTTAAAGTGTTCATGCTGCACTGTTAGCAGATAATGCTTTCTTTCCCTTTGGCTTCACAGCCTGGGAAACATCACCCAAACTAGATTAAAATATTTTTAAAAGAATAATTTATTAGCAAGCTATGTTTCTTCTGGTTTTAATGACGTTTATCTTTTTACTTTTATATGTAAATATGTCTANATGAAAAGGCTGTTGCAGANGCAATAGCAAATAAGCTATTCTTGCAGAATAAAACATGAGGAAATAAGCTGAGTGCAGAGACATTCTAGTAATGCTAGGAAAAGCAAGTTCTTGTTCTTACCATGGAGTGTTAGGTTTATTCATTTTGCCTGTAAGGAAGGGGATTATTAGAATTTCTGTCTGGGGTAGATGTGGTCATGCAGCTTTGTAATCTTAGTACTCAGAGGCTCCAGCAGGAGGATCCCAAGCTCACGGCCAGTGTACACTTCATAATACATGTGTACCCTGTCTCCACAAATTCTTTCATCAGTTCAGTTTGGGGATTTTTTTTGTTTTGTTTTTTGTGGATTTTTCATTTTGTTTTGTTTGCATTTCAGTCTTTGTGTGTGAGTGTTTTGCCTCCATGTATGTCTGTGCCTAGGGAGACCAGAAAAGAACATTGGATGCTGGGGATTGAACCCAGGTCCTCTGGAAGAGCAGCCAGTGCTCAGAGCCACTGAGCCATCTCTCCCGCCCTGGTCAGATAGTTGTTATGTGGTGGTACTTAGTGAGTCTCTTGCACTAGATCTCTTCACTAGTGAACTGCGGTGGCCCTAAGGCATGTGTGCAGACGTAGTTACATCCCCAAGAACAGATAAGTAGCTTATATCAGATTCTCACAGTGAACCACTGGTGTGGGAAGGAGGTCTGCTGTGTAACAGTCGTTCAGAGGCTGCACCACCTCAGCACCAGATCCATTTTGGAGAAGGGGGTCTTGCCATGTACCTGCTGAAACTTAGCATGTTGCCCAGACTAGCCTCAAGTTCCTGGTTCTCCTGCCTCAGCCTTCTGAGGGCAGGTTTGTGCCGTCTCTGACTCTTAACCTTTGATCAATACCAAGTCTCCAACCATGAAGTCCGGCCTACAACAAATCCTCTGCAGTACTGGCATATCAATACTATCTGCGTGCTGACCCTAACATACCATTGTCCTCTCTCACACGTCATACGTGCTCGCTAGCCCCTGTCTCTTATACACATCTAGATGTGTATAAGAGACAGCTTCCTGCCTTCCCCTCTCTCCTCTCCCTCCCCCTGCATCTCTCATGTCCCATCCTCACCCCCACCTCACTTTTTCTTGCTGCCTTGCTACCTCACTTACATAGCTTAGACTGACCTCAGACTCAAAATCCTCCTGCCTCAGCTACTATAGTTCTGGGATTAAAAGCACATGCCACCATACTTACCTCTAGTTTTTTCTTTACTCTATTTTTTCTTCCTAAAAATTTTCATTTCTATAAGCAAACTTAGTCATCACAGAAACTACCCTAAGGTAAGGTAGTCTTTATGTCATTCAGTAGTATATCGCGTAAATAGGCAACCAGAACAGTAGAACCTTCTCAAAGACAAGCCTGTTTGAAAAGGCCAACCTTTGGTACCTGATACAAAGTCAGCAATATGATACCTATTTAACAGAATATTTGTATGTGATTCAGCTTTTAGCTTTTTCTTCTCTCTCTAAAGTATGAAACATTGGGAGCTGGAGAGATGCTCAGTAGTTAGAGCACTGGCTGTTCTTCCAGAGGACCAGGGTTTGATTCCCAGCACCACATGACAGTGCGTAACAGTGCATACTAGGGGATCCANTGCCATCATCTGGCTTCTCTGGGAACCAGGTATACATGTAGTACACAGATAGACAGGCAAAACACTCACATGAAGTAAAATAAAAGTAACTTAAAAATAATTAATAATAAAAATAAAATATGAAACAGAGGAAACCTGTTATTTCTCCCTAGCTCTAGGTGATCCTTAACATTTGTTGTGTTTTGTCTAGTCTTCATGTTTTATCTATAAAATAGAAACACACATAACATTTCCTTTAAAAATACAAGCCACTGAAAAGTTTAATTGTACCCTTTGAAACATGAAACGGCCAATAGCACTCTGAAACCTGACACACTGCTTATAGCATCTCCTCTTCACCTGTGTACATTTGTATTAATGCCGTAGAAAGCCAGCTCTGATTATAACTGAACCTTGTCATTTCCTTGCACTTTGTCCTCCCAGGTATATTTATTATTTTGTAGGTGTGGGTGTACATAAAGAAGTCAGAGGATAGCTTGAGAGAATTAGTTCTGTCTGCCATGTAGGTTCCATGGATCAAANTCAAGTCATCGGGCTTGGCAACAGGTACCTCTACCTCTGAGCCATCTCACCAGCCCCCAAGTGTTCAAAATCGATAGTTGAATAATTGACATGCTTTTAATAGAGTAGGTTTGAGTCANATGAAAAGTGCAACTTGATGCCCATACTTGCATAGTCCTGCCCAACAGTTGCTTCTATGCAAGATAAATATTCCATAAGCAAAGCAGTTATGGCGCTGTATCAGGTGGGATTAGCCCAGGATTCACAAGCTATTTCCAGATAGGCCTAAGTAAAGATCTAAATAAATAATAAAGATCTGGAGAAATGATCAGCAGTTAAGAGCACTGGTTATTCTTCCAGAGGACCCAACCGTCTGTAACTTCAGGTCCTGGGGATCCAGTGCCCCTCATCTAGCTTCCAAGAGCACCAGGCATGCATGTGATGCACATATATACATGAGGCAAATACACATGTAAAATAAAAATAAGTAAATTTGGGGCTGGAGAGATGGCCCCATGGGTGAGCACTTATATTCTTCCAGGAGACCTAGGTGTGATTCCCAGGATCCATGTGGTAGCTCATAGTATCTGTAACTCCAGTTCTAGGGAATCTGACAGGCATATATAACAGGCCAAATACCCATACACATAAAATAAAATAATCTTTTTAAAAAGGATTTGAATAAAAGTTTAAGCAAAATTTGAAGTCAAAGATTATGTGCTATTTCTCCAAGGATAAAGTAGAGAATTTGAAACAGAGTGATTTTCCTCACCAGTCCTGGGAACTTTCAATCATATCCTATTAGGGTCTGTGACTGTGATGATTTCCAATTACAAGGGACAGAAACCAGCTAAAACTAGTGTCAACGAAATTAGGATGTATTGCCTCATGTGGCTGTAAAAGTTGCAGGCCGTGGCTTTAGAGGTAGATTGAACTAGCTCCTAGTGTTATCTACTTATACCNTTCCTTCCCCTCTTTCCATCTTCCTTGTTTGTTGTCTTTATTTATAAGCGGATGCTTGCCTGTCATGGTAGCCAAAATGGCCTCCTCCCAGCTAGCAGCCACTCAGAAGATCTATCCTGGTTATTCCTGTAAAAGACCCAGGGTGGGTTCCGATGTGTTCAGTAGGGGTTGAGTGTGTTTCTGGACTAGGAGGTCAGGTCAGGAAATGCTCTATTGTATTAATTTCAGATACAGTGTAGTCAAAGCACAGCTTAGGAGGGGGAGCTGCACGTANAGTTCATGCACATGCCTGTGGAAACGGGGTCACCATTGGGTGTTGTTCTTCAGGTGCCTCCTGTTGTTGTTCTTTGAGACAGCATCTCTCTGGCCTGGGCTTTCAAATTAGTCTTGGGTGGCTAGCCAGCGAGCCCCAGGCATCTGCTTGTCTCCTCCTCCTTAGTGCTCTGATCACAAGCACACCCTTCCATGCCCAGCTTTTTTCACAAGGGTTCTAGGGCTCACACTTAGGACATCAAGCTTGCTTGATGAGCACGTTAGTGACCAAGCCACCCCTGCGGTTCCACAACAGAACTTCATTTCCATACCTTACCAGCGTTTACTAAGTAATGCTGACACCCAAGATGCTCAAGCCAGACAGAAATTCCTATTCTTCACACTGTGGGCTACAAATCATGGCCTGTGGGCTTCCTACTTGGGTCCTTAAAGTAAAAGGTAGCATAGAGACTGATTTTCTTTTCTTTTCTTTT
>LZPO01087185.1:483416-495255 GCA_001675575.1 Neotoma lepida | reverse complement strand
GCCTGCCTCTGCCTCCCGAGTGCTGGGATTAAAAGCGTGCACCGCCATCACCACCCGGCTTCTTTTCTTTTCTTAAGATTTATTTTTATTTTATATGCATAGGTGTTCTTGAACCCAAATCTTAACAGCTGAGNCATCACTCTATCCCCAAGACTGATTTTCTACCTAACAGGTCCAGGGCAGGGCTGGGACTTGGACACAGTTGTCCTGACTTCAGCTGAGGAATGTCATTGTGTCCTCTGAGATTTATTCCAGCACATAGATAGATCTGTGGAAGAGCAAGGAAGAAATTTCCTGGCAGCCTTTTTAATGAGGAGGGAAATGTGTTTTCCTCACAATAGGGTTCCTTTCTGCTTTTCATGTAATATCATTGATCATGGTCAGGAGTGCAGAAAATAGGACACAAGCTTGATATTTGCTTATCAGTTTCTAATCCCAGAGTGTAAGTGGGTATTTCTAATATTTGAAACTCATCCCAATTTGTACTGTCAAATCATTGCTGTTTGTTATAATGCTGTATTCTGAAGCTTCCCTTTTTCTGTTTGATTCCTCTGTCTCTGGTTTTAATAGTTTTCAGTTCACATTCCTTCAGTTCTTGAATTTGGTATCAATGATACTAAATTTTCTAAGAGAATGTATTAATTAATGACAGTCCTTTTTGAGAATAATTAATTCATGCATTAGAAGTAATTATTCTCAATAAAGGACTGTCATNAATTAAAAGTTTTAAAATAGGAAATGTTGCACTAAGATAAATAACTTAAATATAAGTAGGTAAAATTTAAATACATTTACAAAATTTTAATGTTTCTATTGAATAAAGGTTTAAGTTGTATTTATTTTTTATTTTATCATCATCATTATTATTGGTGGTGGTAGAAATATAGACAGTTTATTAAGGAGGAGAAACACACTGTTAAAAATGGAAGCAGCTAGAGTGCCCCGACAGGTCAGAGACTTAAAAAGGCAACATCTAAATATTGTTGTTTAGAGACAGGATCCCATAGCCCGGGTTGGTCAAGAACTGGCTAAGGCGGGACCGATCTTGAACTCTTGATTCTGGGGACTGGGCCCCCCAGCTCTGTCCTGGCCCTGTTCTAGCTTTTTGTTTGGAGGCAGGGTCACACTTGGTTGCCCAGACTGGCTCTGACCTAGAGCTAGAGCTCTGCCACCCTTGACCTTGATGCCGTCTTGTCCGTCCTTCCTGAGGTGTCAGGGCTACAGGCTTGTCCCAGTAGGCCCAGCTTCTCATTGTTTCTGCTTTTCTGTATTTTTGTTTTTCCGTACCTCATTTATGAAGTCATTTTTAAGATAAATTTAGTAACATGTCTGAATACTCAAGCTTATATAGAAGGTGCTACACAGGTAATAGTATTGGGGCTAAACATCCAGGAAACAAAATTGTGTGTTATTTATGTACAAAATGTAAATGGAACATTCCTGTAGGTGGTAACCCAGAAAATTTGTCTTTAATGGTTTTTTTTTTAAATGCCATGAGTTGGATTGGATATATGTCATGTGTGTGTGGCTGGAAAAAAAANTTTTTCAGTGAGTAGTCCAGGCCAGCCTTGAGTAGTGTAGCTCGTGTCACATAGGGCTTCCTCCTGCCTCAAGCCTCCTAAGTGCTGAGTTGACACGTATCTGCCAGCACGCAGTTCCCTTTTCATCATTCTTCCCAACTTAAAGCCTCTGTTTGCAGAATGAACTGTATTGAACTGTACAGATCAGGGCATTTAGTACACTTGTGCCCTGTCATAAGATGATCCCCATAGTCAGCTTTAGACATGCACCCCAAAGAAAGCCCATATGCATTAGCAGTCACCCACCCCAATCCTAGACATCTACAGCTCTGCTTCTGTCTTGACACATTGTCCTGGATAAGATAATACTCAGTTATTTTTTCAAAATAAGTGGTGTAGCCGGGTGGTGGTGGCATTCAGGAGGCAGGGCAGGTGGATCGCTGTGAGTTCTAGGACAGCCAATGCTACGAGAGAAACTCTGTCTCGGCAAGGGGAAAAAAGTGGTGCTTTCTCTTTTATTAAGACTTGGATATCTGTTTCCCAGTAATTAATGCTTTCAAGTATATATAATATGTTGTTTGTTTTATTCCCAGTTTTAAACCATTATAGCCCAGCCTTTAATAGGCCAAGTTCAGCTGTTCCATATACAAGTAAACTATTCCAGCACTGAAGGCTGTCTTTAACCAGAGTTAAAAGAGCCAGGTGTGGTAGTGCACACTTCTAATGCCAGCATTCAGGAGACAGAGGCAGGCAGTGAGTTTGAGGCCAGCATGGACCAGCCAGGGCTACATCCTGAGAGACTGTTTTAAAAATTAAAAAGAAAGTAAACTTTATCTGAGCCCTTCAGACCTGTAAGGCATTTGCCACTGCCATACAAAGGCTTTTTTAGCACACAAACATTAATGTAATAATAGCTGGTTTTTCAAGGTTTGAATAAAATGTAAAGTAGAATCAAGCAGGGTTTTATCCTTTGACCATTTTATTACCAATCTGTAGGCTNCTTAGAGTTTTCAAAGGGAGAAATACAACCAGTGGGAACGCAGAGAAGACACAGGATGGGGGTGGGGTGGCTAGTGAGGAGAAAAGGAGAAAACTGCAGGCCCATGTTCCGAGGAGCCCCCCAGCACCACCTTCCCTCTCCTGCTCACAGTTTATTCTGTCTGAAGTAGTGGGAGCATCTGTTGCCTTTCTTCGCTGTTTACTCCTAATGTGTCGTTTGTTTCTTAATGAACAGTTCTGTGCCTTGAAGTCACTAACAGCCTCATCAGTAAGTCCTTTGTTCTGTTGACATCTCTGAAAGGAGTCACTTACTCACGCAGAAAATTCTGTTTATGACATCCTTCCTCCTCTGGTACCCTGTTAAAAGACACACAATCCCCACGTGCCACCTGGGGCACACAGATCCGCATATTGGGCACTTGATCTAAACTTGTGGGGTCAGTTTTGTGACCAGAAGCCAAACAGGGTCTATGATTAACTTACTGAAAGCATTAGTAGCTGTAATCTGTTCCCTGTCAGAGCTGTTCTTAAGTTCAGTTGATTTATTATTCTGTAAATAATGCTTATCACTGAAATGCCTGATAAGATGAAATGCAGATCCGTCCTCTGAGGTTGGCAGAGCTAGAGAAGGAAAGAACTGGGTGGGGTGGCAGGAAGCAGAGAGGAAACCATGGATTGCTTGCACCTCATCCTAGGCTTGGGGGGGCTTGGGGTCTGGAAGTCCACTGGCCGGTTCTGACTTGTTACTCACCACAGTTTTGTCCTGAGCACAAACACAAAGCCCATCCTATCCTCTGGCCCTGTGCTCAGGTGTGCTTTGCTGCCTCCTTCACGGAAGCTGTGGCCCTTTGTCCCCCTTGGCTCTGCTGCACTCTCTGCGGTTCCCTCCCACACATCCCTCTGATGAAGCGCCAAGGCTGAGACAGTGTCTGAATGATGTGCTGGATTGTGGCCCACACTCTAATGGGAAATATCCCAGTCCCATGTGACACAAAGCTCTACCAGTTTCTGGCGTCCTTTCTGAAATGCAGGCATTGAGGTGGGAAAGTAAGTTGGAGAGCCGCTCAGTTTTTAAGTATGTGCTTCTTTCTGTACAGAATTACTGTCAGTTGAAATGATCCAGTACCCATCCTCAAAGAACTTAACAGCTTCACAGGCAGGGGCAGCGGCCCAGCCCTTCCCAGTGCTCCTATAGCACGCTGTGTATGTGACTCTCTCACTGTGCTTGTCTGGATATGTATGTCCTTACCTGATCCNATCTGCAAGGAAGACTGAGTTCTGTCCCACTTGAGTGGCATGTAGTCAGTGCCGGAGTAAATACTGGGATGATAACAAAGGGAATAGGTTTAACAATTTTCAGTCCACGTAAAATTTTTAACATTTCATCTCTCAATTCACTTTCTCTCCAGCATTATTTATGTGGTCCGGTATGCTTTCCTGCATACAACTACAACACAGCTTGTTGTAGTGAACGGCACATTCAAATTCAGATAGTGCAGTTCACTCAGTTTTGCCTATTCCAGAAGTAAGACTCCAAAAATTGTAGAAGTAAAAAGGATTGGAGTTCATGGAGCTCATTTCTACAGATCTTCTCAGCAGCTCCCCAGTCTCTCTGCTACCTAATCAGTTGCTCAAACACCCCTACTCACTCAAGTAGTACCCAGCATTGGTGATACACACGGAGGCCTGGCAGGAGCATATGGTTTAAGATGAGAGAGATGTGTAAAGAAATAAGGCCCTGAAGACAGTCTAAGCACAGAGAGCCAAAACTGGGTCATTACAGAAACTTTAAGGAGGGGGCTGTCCTGCAAGGATAGGCAGTGTAGAGTGCAGTTTTATGGGTTGATGTGACTGCCAAAGAAAACTGCTTTGTAAAAGTGACAGAAGCCAAATGTGAAGGATACAAGGCTGAAATATGAGGGGCAGGGTGCATACAGGGAGGAGGCATCTAGCATGGAGAACNCAGAAGCACATAGACAGAGAATGGCAAGGGGGAGGGAAGGCAAGCCAGAGTGGATGCNCTGAAGGAATTTGAGATGAGACTTGCAGGCCGGGAGACATCTTTGAAACACTTCACTGTTGTCCATTATGCTGGCTAGTTTTATATCAACTTGACTCAAGCTAGAGTCATCTGAAAGGAAGGAACTTCAGTTGAGAAAGTCTCTGTAAGATCTACTGTGTGGCATTTTCTTAATTAGTTTTTGATGTGTGTAGGGATTGCCAGTTCCCCAGTAAATGCACAAAGACTTAATATTAATTATAAATGCTCAGCCAATAGCTTAGGCTTGTTACTAAGTAGCTCTTATAACTTAACCCATATTTCTTACCTAANTTCTACCACGTGGCTCATGACTTGTTNCCTCATTTTCTATACATCCTGCTTCCTCTGTTTCGTTCACANCTCCTCTGACTCCACCTTTCTTCATCCCAGCATTTTCTCTGCCCCGAAAATCCTGCCTAGCCATCAGCCAATCAGCTTTTTATTTATAATGAGAGCAATACATATTTACAGTATACAAAAATTGTTCCACAGCAGATGTAGGAGGGTCCAGATCATTATGGATGGTGCCATCCCTGGTGTTACCAAATGAAGGGGGACTGTGTGGGAAAGAACTGTGTGGTAGTCCTGGGTTCTACAAGGAAGCAGGCTGAGCAAGTCATAGGGCGCAAGCCAGTAAGCAGTTCCCTCCATGGCCTCTGCATTGGCTCCTGCCTCCAGGTTCCTGCCACTTTTGAATTCCTATCCTTACTTCCTTCAGTGGTGGACTAAGATGTGGAAGTGTAAGCCAAATAAACCCTTTCCGCCCCAAGTTGCTTTGGTTATAGTGTTTTATCATAGCAGTAATAACTCTAACTGGAATCTCTATCCACATCTTCCTCCCATTAGGGATTTTTCTGAACATGGTCTTCCCTGTCGCTACTACTTCTTCCTCACAAGCGCTGTGGAATAAAATGTCTTGTGATTTGAAACACCCTAAAGACGAAAGAAATTTGAAACCCCCANCCGGCAGAGTTGTAGTCTGGTTAAGTGTTTCTCTGATTCTGTTTTGTTACTTGGCCAGGTCAGTAGGCNGTGATTATCTCATCCCCTTCTTACTGTTGCAGTAAGTTCGTGTACTGCGTTACCAAATGAAGGGGGACTGTGTGGAAAAGAACCAGCTTGTAGAGTGAAGACTTTGTCTTTGTGGTTGTGAGCCTAGCCCCTCATGGCTGAGCCATCTCTCCATCCCTGTAAAAACATTTTTACTGTTTCATGTTGAACATTTTGCTAGCTTTCCATTTTCTTGGCCTAGATTTTAGATAGGCACACAACTAGTCAAGAGAGCTGCTTTTCTCTGGGCTGCTGAAATGCTCCTGGTGGTTGCTGTTTGCGTGTAGACCCACTGCGGTGCATCTACAACCATGTGATTGTTTGTGCACTAGCATCTTAGCAGCCACACAATAAACCATTCTTCTGGAATTCTACAAAGATGTCATTCTTGGCACCTAAACTGAGATCATTTGTGCCTAACCCATCATTTTCCATTTATGAATCCAGTTTAATTAGAAAGTAGTTTATGAACACTGTCCCATTTTTCAAGTGTAATTTGAAATAGNAGATGGCAGACGTGCACATTACCTGCATGCCCAAGCCTCTATGCTTACGCATTCACACTCATTCCTTTAGCAAAGCCAGCTATAGAAGGTGTAGGAGGCAGGCAAGCCGCCTGGGGAACCCAGGACTCATTGGTTCATTGCTGCCACCTGCTGGGGCCTGTTTGCTGGGCTGGGAAGGCTGTCCAGGAGACAGAGATACTAAGCCTTCCAAGGACCTTCACGGGCTCTAGTTTTCAGTTGTTAAATTTCTAAATAGCAGCCTACCTCTGGCTGAATGGATTATGCTGTATTATTCCAAATCAGCCTGGGTGGGAATTTGACTATTTGGTTACCTGCAGTGTCCTGCACTGNTTCAGAGAACAAAGGATATCAAGGGCTCACTGATCCTGCAGTGTCAGAGCTACAACAGCCTTAAAGCAGATACAGTGGAACTTCAGAGTAGTTGAACAAATCAGCTAGGGACTTGGCCAAAGGCAGACTTCCTCTTGCCTGGCATGGTGGAGCATGCCCCTAATACNAGCACTCTCGGGGAAACAAAGNAAGGAAGATCACAGGCTTGAGGGTCACCCTGGACAGCTTCATGGGACCTTGTCTCAAAAAACAAGGACAAGTCTGGGTGTGGTGGCACTCCAAAGGCTGAGAAAGGCAGATCTCTACGAGTTTAGGGCCAGCCCAGTCTACATAGAGAGTTGCAGGCCCTGTTTGTAAGTGGAGGGGGCATAGTGCATACACCTTTAATCCCAGTCCTCTGAAAGCAGAAGCGGGTGGAATTCTGTGAGTTTGAAGCTAGCTNGACATATGCACACACTGGGGCTTGCTAAAGATCCACACACAGTGTAGTTTGGGTAGTATTGCGTGCAGTGCAAATATGGTNTGGACAGTAGCTCCTCTGCCATTAGTGCCTCTCCTCTGAGTGAATTCTCTCTCCTCCTGCAATGAGAGCAGCCATCTTAATATTGTTACTGATTCTTTGAAGCATATAGTCAAATTAGGTTGATTGGGTTTTCTGTGGCAGAACACATCACTTGTGAATAATTAACTTCTTTCTCTCTTAGGAGCTACTATAATTTGCATTGGTCAGTTTATAGTGGTGCTTCAGTGGGCTTTGGCAAACAGGCAGGGTTTTGTAGTACACTTAACATAGTCATAATTTCCATGACTCCAGTAATCATTTGGTAAGCAGGTGCTCAGGGACATAAATAGTGTAGGCAGAGCACAAGAAACCTGGACTCTTGTAGTTTCGGCATGTCTCATTATTAGTTCTTAGTCCTCTCCCTTCTTTGGCAGGCTCGGGCAACACAAAGATAATACCTTTCCTTATTCTACAGGAAGCGGGTATTCTGAAACTCAAAAGTTCGAAGAGAGGTGTTAGTCAGATGGGGTGTGGCTTCAATTTTAATCCCAGCATTCGGGAAGTGGAGGCTCTTGGAACCCTGGGAGTTGAGGTCTGTCTGGCTTACATCTGGGGGTCTAGACCAGCCGAGACTGTGTGATGAGATCCTGTCTTTAAAAGAAGAAAATCCATCTTAGAAGTGGGAATTCTAGATACTTGTCATGTGCTTGCGTCTTGACTATTACTTCTTATCCCTACAGTGTGTGTCATTTGTGTGTGTGCTCCGAAACTGCTGATTGACATCTGTGAACTGAGTCCGTTAGGCCACTGAAGTCAAGAGCAGATTGCTCTCCATATAGTTCAGTGAGCATTGAGTGGCCATCACTTAAAGTGTGTTTCCTGTAAATGCTTTTCTTTATTCGGGACTTTCAGGCCCTTGATGCACATGGTCGTGTGTTTAGTGGGATGTGCTTGAACCTCGTCCTCGAAAACCCCACTTGGGTTTAAGAAACATTGTTTTTGTTACTTGTGAGTAGTAGTTAATTTATTTCAAGTGTTATTTTCTTCCTTAATAATCTCCTCTGTGGCACTTTTTTGATTTTGGTTTTTAGGGATACCTGAAAGAAATCTTGAAAGAGATCGGCATTCAGAATGTCAAGGGGATTCACAAAAACACCTGGGAGCTGAAGCCAGAGTACAGGCATTACCAAGCAGAAGAGAAGAGTGACTGAGAAGCGTGCGCTGGAACAGTTAAAGGCCGACGTAAGCCAGCGGCTCACACCACANNCTGACGGCCTGCGGGACAGCACAAAGACAACAGTTCTGCAGTTCCTTTCAGTAAACTGTTAAAGCTGGGATTCCATAAAGTTTCTGAAGTATTTTTTGAAGAGAAAGATGTTATTTATAGACTAAACTTGTGTTAAACCATAGCATTCAGCTGGGCATGCTAGCGCATGCATGCATGTGTCCAACACTCAGGAAGCTGAGGCAGGAAGATGTGAGTTTGAGGCTGGCCTGGAATATACAGCAAGACCCTCCCTCACAAAAGAAAAAATGCTTTCATGGTATGGATAGGGGTTTGGGAATTAAAACTGCTTTTGTTTTTAAGGGTTAACTTTTCAAGTATAAGTAGGATATTTCCTAAATGAAAATTGTCTGTATTGCTGAGGAACTAACAAGGAAAGGCCGTCAACTACAGAAACCGTTAAAACAACACAGAGTCCAAGTTCCTTTTTCTGAAACTGAAGAAGGAATTTGTCTCCACAGAGGTATTGTTCCCCTTCAAGCATACATTAATAAAGGGACCTGTTCACTTTGTACTAAAATGGCAACTTTTATCACTGGCTTAATTTTACCCTTATGATTTTGGTAAGAGAAANAGTCAAAATGTTAATATTCCTTTTGTTTACTTTTAAAATAAGAAAATGAGGGCTGGAGAGTGGGCTCAGGTTATGGGCACACATTGCTCTTGCAGAGGATATGAGTTTAGTTCCCAGCACTCACTTAGAGTGGCTCACAGCTGCCTAGAACTCCAGCTCCAAGGGATCCTCTTCAGGTCTGCTCAGCCATCCACACATGCATTCACACAGACACAAAATATTTTTTTAAATCTCTTAATAATAATTGAAAATTAAGTACTTTTCCCTTTCAAGATAAATCTCCTCTAACCAGATATAAGCTCCTTGGAGCCTGGCTCTGGCCTGAGAATTTTGCTTCCCACTCTGCAGGCAAGGGCTGACCCTTGACTGTCAGATCCCATTGCCAACTGAGTCAGGGCTGTCGTGGTACAGCTGAGGTAGAAAAGGCTGGCACTGTTTCCTAGAGTATCCAAATACCCTTTTCTTGTCGTCTTTAATTGATTGTGGATGGAAGCAGTCCATGCACACCGTGAGTTTCTTCTAGACGTGACTTAAGCAGTCCAAAGTCACACCTGCAAAGCAAAAGCTGCTTCAACAAAGGAAACACATGGAAAAGTTGCTTAGAGCTCGTGTGCATTTTATTCTCTGCTCTGGATGCCTGCAGCCAAGCCGTACAAATGCCGGAAATGTAAGAAAATGTTGTATAATTAAAGCAAGGAAATAAGTTTTCATTAAAAGAAGAAACTTAGCCGGTGGTGCACATCTTGAGACCTGTCTCTTATACACATCTAGATGTGTATAAGAGACAGGGTGCACATCTTTAATCCCAGTACTCGGGAGGCAGAAGCAGGTGGATCTCTGACTTCCAGGACAGCCAGTGCTACACAGAGAAACCTTGTCTTTAAAAAAAAGAGAGAGAGAGAGAAAGAGAGAAGGAACTTAGAGCATTATTTGCTTTTAGTGGCATATCACCAGAATGCTGAGGTTGCGTGCCACTATTCTAGGAAAAATGTTGTCTTTGTCCTCCCTGTGAGACACAGGCTTGCTAAGGAAGATGGTCTCAGTCCCCACCCACCCTCCTGATGCAGGAGACAAATGTGCTCTGCCCCTTGTCTCCACCTTTTAAAAATCCTTTATTTATTCTTTAACAGTNTCATACATGTGTCCATTGATCATGTCCACTCCACCTTCCATTCCCTCCACTTCTNGATGACTAGAAGNCTGATGTCCAGAAGCCTGTGGTGATGGCGTGGGAACTGCAGAACTTAGTGTGCTGGGTAAATTTTGCAGTATGTCCCATCCCAAAGAANTTGCCATTTTTGCTCTATGCTACTTCCCTGAAACATAAGGATGCCTTCTCTGCTCAGTTTGCTTTTGTAAATGTTGGTAATACCACAATCTCATTAATAGAACACCGAGTTGGAAATAATACTGGACAGGTCTCTGAAGTCGTACCTCTGGTTACCATTTCAGTTTTTCTGTATGAGCCACAGCCTGTTAGCTGCTTTGCCTTTCATCCAGTCAGTGAGATATTCGGAAGCCTGACTTGACTTCCCATGGATATTCTGGAGCAGCTGGACTTCCCAGAGACAGCACAGCCCTGGGGAGGAAACAGAGTCAGGATCACAGCAGACATGAAACGGATGAGCAGAGTCCTCCCTTGCAGTGCTGTTGAGTACGCTCCTAAGGAGCCTTTGGTAACTGGATGGGAAGAGGAANGATGTGTTCCAGTAGGACACACAGGATGCACCAGCAGCAGGCCACCGTACAGGTCCTTTAAGACAGTCTGCTGCCTACCTTGACATCTTTCCAGACCACCAGTGATGCCATTCCCAGGACAGAGCTGAGACGTTAGTAAGCACTCACTCAGCTGGATGTTGAAACCTCCAAACAGAAAGCGCTGTGGCATGAACTTGAAAAGTAAATACTGCTCTTTCCATAACGATGCTGAAGGGGAGACTTGAGTTATGTGTTTTACCAGTATGTTCGGCACACAAAAAAAAATGGCATCACAACTATAAAAAGAACTCTCAGAACCAGTAACAAAACAAACTACATAGTTTAAAATGGGCAATAAATGTAAACATAACATTTCTTGAAGGGTTGCATCAGTAGCACATGAGAAGCTGCCCAACAATCAGTGGTAACTAGAGAAAAAATTAAGACCATAAAAACAAGCCGTATGCCTGCTGAGTAGGTAAAAGCTGTCTATAGAAACTTGGCAGTATCAGGTGCCAGTGCCCAAGGAGAGCAGCCTGACTTCACAGACACTGCCCATGGACCTGCACAATGACACAGCTCTTGAAAAAAATTGTAGAAGCTTCTTACAGAGTTAAACATGCAACCCCGAAGTCCTGCTACTAGGAGATGAAAATGCATGTGTTTAGAGACAGCCATTTCAGTCACCAAATCCTGGAAAGCACTCAGATGTGTACCAGACAGTAGATCAGACTGCAGTATAGTCATGTGGTGGGTCTCCTCCCATAGTGAAGATGAGGGACCCCTAATACACACAGTTGGATAGATCAATGGTACATTTGATGTGGGCACCTACTGTGTGCTTCCATCTAGCACCTGCAAGAGCAGAACAGGAGAAAAAAGTAGGCCGGTATTTGTATGGGGGATACTTGGGAGTTATTACAAAGACAAGGGAACTTTGAACACTGAAAATGCTGATTGCTTCTGTGATTCTATGATATGTATGAAAATTTGATGTGCATGTTTAAAAGGTGCCTTACTACAGATAAGTCTTGTCAGGTGTGGTGACATATGCCTGTAATCCCAGCAGAGGGTAAACTGAGGCAAGAGGACTGCACTTCCAGCACAGGCCACATAGTAAGACCCTGTCAACAGATAGTTTTAAAGGGAGGGAGGAACATGTTTTCAGCCTACTTTATTTAATTGGGCNTCAGGGAGGGGGGAAGGGGCTGGGGAGTTAGCCTTGGGCCTGTCTGTGCACACTAGTGCTCTCCACAAAGCACTCAGTATCCCAGACAGGCCTGGAGCTTTAGATCCTCTTCCTCGACCTCCTG
>LZPO01087185.1:457915-468007 GCA_001675575.1 Neotoma lepida | reverse complement strand
GGGTGTTCAGAGTGTTTCCCAGCAGATGGGACACGGGACCAAAAAGCAGACTGGAGACATCTTTAGAGTTAGAACTCTGGTTTGTTCCAATTATCTTTAACAACTGCTGTGATCAACACCATTACCAACTTGTGAGGAGAGGGTTTATTTCATCTTACAGCTCTCAGGTGACGCCATCACTGAAGGTGAGGCAGGCATTGAGGCAGAGGTCCTGGAAGCATGTTGCTTATGGACTTGCTCAGCTTGATTTTTTTTTTACAACACTCAGGACCACCTGCTCAGCACCCACAGTGGGATGACCCTCCCACATCAATCATTAATCAGGACACTGCCCCACAGACTTGCTCACGGGCCAATCTGATAGAGGTATTTTCTCAACTAAGGTTCCCTCTTCCCAGATGACCCTAGTTTGTGTCACAATGACAAAAAAACCAATCAGCATGGGGGGTAAGTGGTGGCCCTTTAGGGGGGCTGGTTTAACTGGAGAGTTAAGTCCTGGGTGGTGTCCTCGAAGGGGATGTTGGTACCCTAACTCCTCCTCTTCCTCTCTGCTTCCTGGACACCGTGAAGTGGGCATCTTCTGCTGCCACGTGCTCTCGCCCTGGTTGGTACCTTGTTACAGGCCCCCAAACAGTAAGTCAGGCATAAACAAAGACNTCCAGAGCTGTGACCCCGAATAACCCTTCCTTCTTCATAAGCTGGTTCTCTCAGACATTTTGTCACAGTCACTGGAAGCTGAGCGACACGTCCGATGTTTCCTCTCAGTCGTTTTCAGTCTACAGACCCCCATCCTGCTCTCAGCTACACAGCGCCAGCTCCCTCTCTTGTACTGGGAGTCGGCACAATCCCTGCTCCCCGATACAGCCCTCCACTGCAGCAATCCCCTCATGGCAATGGCTTTGCTGGCTCAAGTCTGCTTTCCTGTTTCAAGAGAGAGACATGGGTAAGCTTGCCTTTAGTATATCTCCCATACATTTCCTCCATCACTGTTGCTGTCAGACTTCAGCTTCTCCCCTCCTCTGTTTACCCCCTCCCCCAGCCTCTTCTTCCTGTAATTACACTTGCTCTGCCCCTGAGTATCCGTTAGCTATCTTCTCCTCCCTTCTCAGTTCTGTTTGGAATTGAAGACAGAATTCTTTACTCCTGGGCCACGTCCCCTGTCTTTTACGAGAGGTCTTTCCCAACCAACCACAGAAAATTGTAACTCCCTTTCTCTGTCTAACGTGCAAGCACCTCCTGAGAGGATGTGTATGAGCCTGCTATTGTAATCCACAGCCTCTGTGCACGGATTTAAAGTGTGTACNTTCCACAGGTTGCAAGTGTAGCTTTGTGTTGGAATGCTTACCTAGCATGTAGGAGGCCCTAGATTTGATCTCCAGCTCTAAAAACCAAAACCAAAACAAAGGAAACATAGGTAAGTTTTGTGACAGCTTTAGCTTCTGCGCCTTGAATACAGTTGAAGGCATTTCCTTAGAGGTACTTCATAAATAGCTGCTGAACACAAGAGAGGGCCAGTGGTACTCAGTGAAGGGCTGCTGTGGTATCTCATTATTGACCTGCTGGGTGGCTAAATTTGTCTTTGTAGAAAGATACCAAACATCACAAATGCACACAGCAGTGACAGCAATGCCTGCCATTTTGTCACTAATGGACGTTCTATTGCCTGAATATCTCGAATATAAGTAACATTCTTCGTCCCTTTAATGTCTCAGTGGTTATTGGGTCGGCCATAGATCTTCTTATTTAACATAACACACATTTGTATCTTAAATATTATAATTGTATTTCAACATAATCAACATGTTTTTTTAAGTCCTATTACCTTATTTTAAACATCTTGGGTATTTATTTATTTGTTTAATTGTCTATTTATTTATTTGAGACAAGGTCTCTCTATGTAGTTCTAGCCCTGGAGCTTGCTATGTAGACCAGGCTGGCCTTGAATTCATAGAGCTCTGCCTGCCACTGCCTCCTGAGTGCTGGGATTAAAGGGTTGTCCTTCCACGCCTGGCTAGTTTATGAATCTTATGGAATCTTTTGGGGACTGGAGAGATGGTTCAGTAGTTATGAATGCCAATTGCAGAGTTCACTTCCTGACACTCACATCCGGCAGCTCATAACCACCTGTAACTAACTCCAGGGGACCTGACATCCTCTTCATCCAGTGTGAGTGTGGGCACTCACACTCACATAGTTCATAAAAGTTAAAAAGAAAATCGACATTCATGACTCAGGAAAAAAAAAGATTAAAGCCATTTGTTTTGTCTCACACCTGTAATCCCAGCACTAGAGAGACTGAGGCGGGAGGATTGCCACAAGTTCAAGCCCAGCCAGTATTTCAATTTGGGATTCCGTCTTAGAAAACTAACCTTTAATACGCCTTTAATCCCAGCACTCGGGAGGCAGAGCCAGGTGGATCTCTGTGAGTTCGAGGCCAGCCTGGTCTATAAAGTGATTTCCAGGACAGGCGCCAAAGCTACACAGAGAAACCCTGTCTCAAAAAATCAAAAAGAAAAAGAAAACTAAACCTGTGAAAACCACAGGCAGTGAGCAGAGTCAGCCTGAGAATAAGCCATATGGGCGCAGCTGGCCACATCTGCCCGGAATACTAGATACGGAACTACGGAATTTAATGTTTGCCCTGGGGGACATGTGTCTTGTTCTCATCCCATTTGTGCCAGTTAGGTTTTTCCTGTCAACGTGACACAAACTAGGGCCATCTGGGAAGAGAACCTCAATGGAGAGACTGTCTCCATCAGGTGGCCTGTAGGCATGTGTGAGCCATTTTCTTGACTGATGATGGATGTGAGAGGACCCAGCCCACTGTGGGTGGTGCCACCCCAGCAGGTGGTCCTAAGATGCAAAAGGGAGCAGACTGGGCAAGCCTCAAGGAACAAGCCAGCAAGAAGCTCTCCCCCTTGGGTCTACTTCAGGTCCTGCCTCCAGATTCCTCCCCTTTGTGATGGACTGGTACTGGGGCTTGTAANCCAAATAAACCCTCTCCTCTCTAAATTGTTTTCTGTCCTGGTGTCTTATCACAACCACGGCAACCAAACTGAGACACCACTCCTCTTTTCTATCTCTGAGCCCCATTCCTTCCTTTTGGAATAGAAATTTTTAATTTGTGTAAATGTATGTTAGAAATACATAGGTGGTGGTGCACGCCTTTAATCCCAGCACTCGGGAGGCAGAAGCAGGCAAATCTCTGTGAGTTTGAGGCCAGCCTCGTCTACAGAACAAGTTCCAGGACAGGCTCCAAAGCTACACAGAGAAACCCTGTCTCGAAAAACAAAATAAAACAAAAACAAAAAGAAGAAAAAAGAAAGAGGGAGAGAGAGGGAGGGACGGAAGGAGGGAGGGGGGAGGAAGGAAGGAAGGAAGGAAGGAAGGAAGGAAGGAAGGAAGGAAAGAAGGAAGATGTACTTAAAAAAAAAAAATGGGCTCACAGCCAAGAGTCTCAGAGGAGACTTTGTACTTGGTTTTTTGAGCAATTTCTAACTGTAGATGTCGTGGACCCTTACAGATGGATTGGATGCAGTTTGCATTGTAAAGTAGGTGTGAACTTCTTAGGGGCAGGGTGGAATGTTACCGCTTAAGGAGATGTTTGGCTTTCGGTTTGACAAGGGATGGACAAAGGTAGTTAATCGTGATTATCAGTTTGATTGGATTAAGAGATGCCTCGAAGATTAGTGATGTGCACATCTGGCTGTGCCTCTGAGGGCTCCCAGGAAGGAATAATTAAACTTAGGCGGGAAGGAATACCCTCAGTGTGTGCTGTATTGTGTCCAAACAGCATGACCTGACATGGAACAAGATGAAGGAGCCCGATAGCAAGCATAGACACCCCCTCACTCTCTGCCTTGCTTCACCCTCCTACCACGAAGGACTAAAACCATGAGCCAAAACATATATTTCTTCCCTCAACTCNTTTTGCTCAAATATTTTGTCACAGCAACGATAAGGTAACTAACACAAAGATGAAAACTGTCTGGTTTAGAATTAGAAAATAGATCACACAAAAGAAGTTCAAGTTTTTAAAATCCTCACTGTGCTATATGTTTTCGTCAACTTGACACAAACCTAGACCTCAGTTGAGAAAATGCCTCCATCAGATCGCCTATAGGCAAGTCTGTAGGGCATTTTCATGACTAATTATTGATGTGGGAGGGTCCAGCCCACTGTGGGTAGCACCATCCCTGGACAGATGGTCCTGAGTTGTGTAATAAAAGCAAGCTAAACAATTCAGGAGGTGCAGGCCAATAGCAGCATCCTTCCGTAGTCTCTGTTTTAGTTCCTGCCTCCAGGTTCCTGCCTTGGGTTCCTCTGATGATGGATTAGAATGTGAAAACGTAGGTCAAATCAACCTTTCCCCCCCGAAGTTGCTTTTGGTCATGTACATTATCGTAGTAATAGAAACCCTAACAAAGACACTGACATATAGAAAAATAATCTTTTTATGAACTATCTACCATTATCTCAACACTTTATTAAGTCATAAACTATTGACCATCTCTTCACTCTCCAGATATTTAGAAAAGCATATAAACTGTGTAAGATGAATTCTAGCTTCTCTCAAAAATTGAAAAGATCTGCCAATCCTGGGCTTCCATCCTAATATCCCAACAAAACAACTTTGCAGCACAGTTTCACATGCAGATTTGCTCATATGAAACACTGAATTTTTCTGCATACTGGCTTCTGGCCACATGTGTTTTATAACTTGTTTTCCCGCCATCTTTTGTGTGCTGCCTTTACTGGGCACTGGAAATTGACCTTTTAAGTTACAAGTCACAGCTCTAGATGAATTGTCACAGTGGGCAGGAGAATTTCTGGGAGTTCTTTAATCAATCATGCAAATGACTGAAAACAGTAGAACCAGGTTCCATTAAACACAGCGACTAGAGAGTTGGCTCAGCAGTTAAGAGTGCTTGCAGTTCTTCAGAGAACAAGACTTTGGTTTCTAGCACCTATGTGGGGGTGGCTTGTGGCTCCAGGGAATCAGGCGCCCTCTTCTGGCCTCCAAGGGCAGTTGCACACATGTGCACATACACACACAGAGATACATGAATAAAAAGTCAGTTAAACAAAACATACCCCAACTCAACTGTCCTTTATTTGGATTCTAGGAATACCTGTAGCTATTTGGTACCACCCTCTCCCAGATGGAAAATGACACTGTCAAAGAGGAAGTCAAAGTAAAAAAGATGCAGCCATTACCAGTGACAGATATAATATTCTTTCTTTTGTAAAATGAACACAAACATTTGGCCTAGAAAGGACCTAGGTAAGATTCTTGTCTTCTTGAAAAACCAGAAGAGCTGAAGGTGTTGGGACTCCCTGCTCTCAGAACACAGTCCCCTGGAGCTGGGTCNGCATACTCTTCTGCCAGGGCCCTTGCTTGTCCTCCACTGTACCCAGAGCAGCTGAGTTTGAAGCCCTGCAGCCAATCCAGACTGCAGATGGCCTGCTTCTCTGGCCGAAGGACAGATTTTTGCTAGTGCTTTTCAAGTGACAGCTGTCCATCTCTTGTGGAGATTAGAATGGAGAGAACTGTGTCAAGGCAATTAGTTCATTTACCAAAATAGTCTGTCTTAATTGAAGTTGGAGAACCTCCCACCCCAGACTACTCATTAAAATCCGACCCAGCAAAGGTAAGCACCGCTCAGCAAAGCTCCACGGTGGGGAGGAGTGTGGGGCGGATTGTCGACTGAGGAGGATGAGGGGGCCCTCTAGTGGGAGCTGCTGTTTCTCTGTCCCTTTGAAGATGACTAAGGTGGTTTGGCTGCCTCTCAAAGGTAAAACACCTGCCTGTAACTCAGGCAACACGGCCAGAGGAGGAAGGAAAATATTCGGGAAAGTGGTGTGTGCGCTGGTGGCTGCATGGGTCAGTGGGGCTCTGTTGGTAAGCTGAGGTGGTGAGAGGCAGGGTTCCCAGAGGGAGACCTTCTCTCACTGAAAACCAGCAAGGGCTGAAGTATTAATGACTAATTAGATATGGTAACTCACTGGCAATGCTAACAATGTTTTAAGAAAGCTGCTTGGAACCTAGAAGTCGGCCCAAAGGCAGTCATTTTTATTTTATAATTAGGGAAAACTTCAATACATAATGTGCCCCCCTCCACGCCTTTAGCGGTTATCAGCGCAAAGCCAGTGTGCTATCCACCGTCCACCTCTCCCTTTACATACTATTGGAAAATGTTCTTTGAAAGACAGAATCTCCCTGCCCCCAACTCCTCTGATACCGTGGGAACCACCAGTTTATTGTGTATAGTTTGTTTCAATCAGCAAACATGTACGTTTTGCATTTTGTCTCCATGTCCCTTTGCACTCCAGAAGAGAGCAATGGATCCCATTATATAGACGGCTGTGAGCTGCCATGTAGATACTGGGTATTGAACTCAAGACAGCCAGTGCTCTTAACCGCTGCACCATCTCTCCAGTCCCTTTCTCTTAAGTTTCCCTTCCTTCCTTCCTTCCTTTCTTTTCTTTTTTCTTTCTTTCTTTTTTTTCTTTCTTTTCTTTTTCTTTCTTTTTGTTGTTGTTTGTTTATTTGTTTGTTTTCATGACAGGGTCTCTCTGTGCATCCTTGGCTGGCCTGGAACTTGCTCTGTAGACCAGGCTGGCCTTGAACTCACAGAGATCCACCTGTCTCTGCCTCCCAAGTGCTGGGATTAAAGGCCTGTGCCATCACTGCCCATCTATCTCTTAAGTTTCTTAAAATGTCATTTTCCTCCATCCTTATTTTTTCTTTCATTTTTTTCCCCCAGCCAAGTCCTTTGTCTTTTCAAATTCTCCAGTTCTTTAGTGACTGTATGGAGGTCAGATAAAGAAATCTCCCTCAGGAGTTGCTGTAATTCCATATTTGAATGTTGCCTGGGTTTGGGCTCCGTTTTTTCTAGGCGACTGTCTAATCCAGTTTCCTAGTACCAGGAGCACAGCCGCACTGCTGTGGTTTCCCTAGTGTTTGAAGTTGTTATTTAAATGGAAAGCGCTTCTTACATCTTTAAAAAGCCACATCCAGCCTTTTGTGTGAAATTAAGGAACAATAAAAGTTTAGAACTTAATGCTCACTGTTTGTGACTTGTGTTAACTTGTAAACCTTCAAATCCAGTTTCTCTTATGGATTTTCTTTTTTCTTTTTTTCCTGAGATGGGCTTTCTCACTACATAGCCCCAGCTGGCCTGGANCTCACTATGTAGACCAGGCTTGGCCTTGAACTCACAGAGCTCTACCTGCCTCTGTGCTGGGGTTAAAGGTGTCACCACCACATGCAACCTCAATGCTCCTCCTGAACTGTCAGATCTGGTGCAGCATTTCCTTGTGTGGCAGAAAATGCTGTGGTGAGACAATCTTTAGACTCAGTTGCCACAGGGATTAAGTGAGGAATTGGTATCTCTGGTTCCCTGGGTTTTTTTAAACCCTCTTGCCGCTGCAGAATTGCCTCAGGCCACAGGGAGCTACGGCAAGTGCCCAGTCCCAATCTCCAGACAGCTCAGCGCACAGCGCAGCTGCAGCCTCTCCCAAACTAATCTTTAAAAAGCAAGTGGTGCAGAAGGATCTTGAAAGGCAAGCAAACGTTTTGCAAGTTTTTGAAAAGGGAGGTGAAATGTTTGGGTCCAAGAGCCAAAAGTCAAAACAGGGTAAGCTCAGACCAGCGTTGACCAAAGCGAGTTCAGGAGTTCACGTGTAGTCCACAGTCCGGGGCAGAGATGTCGGTAGTATTGAGAGATTTGAAAGACCATTTGTCAGAACAGTTCAGTGGTCACTGAACATAAAAATAAAATCGACTCAGGAGGCAGAGACAGGCAGATGGACTGGCTCAACAGGTTCAAGGTTGGATTAGGATATGATTACACAATGGTTGTGGACCAGTCAGTCATCCTGTCTTTCTAAAAACTGACCAACCCCAAATCAGGAGAGGAAGGCTTAGAGACTTGAAACCCCCCTCCCTGAAGAGGAGACTGGACTTGTGGCTTCCTGAGTGCTCACTCTGCTTTTCCAAGTGCACTTTTCTCTTTGCTTCTTCTGCACACAAGTGTTTCCTCATCCCTAATAAAAGCCTCTCTTCAGCCGCTGATTCTGTCTGCTCCAGTTTGCTGAATTTGAGATTTCTCCGTTGTTACTGTCACATAGGTCTCTCCTGCCTTTTGACTCTTTAACTGGCAGAGAAAATGAACCTGAGATTCCTAGACAATAACAGCTGCATGGGCCCTCACACTGTACATACACAAGTTCATAGATACCACACACACACACACACATTATGCTAAACATACACACACACACACACACACACACACACACACACACACACACACACAAAGTTACTAGTCCAAGAGAAATGGTAAATTTAATGAAAACCATTCCTTCTCCCAGAGATAAATTGGAAACCACTGGAGAAGTCACCGGATACGAGAGAGCAAGGCGAAGAAAGCATTTTTATTTTATGCTTTATGTAGGATTATTGGGAAAGAGTGTTGTTGTGGAATATTATTTTAACTGGGCAAAGATGTGTTATATTTGTTTATGTTGCAGAATATTACTTAAACTGTGTGAAGATGTGTTCCATTTGTTTCGCCTTGCCTGCCTAAGGCCCCTGATTGGTCTAATAAAGAGCTGAACAGCCAATAGCTAGGCAGGAAAATGACAGGCAGGGCTGGCGGGCAGAGAGAATAAATAGGAGGAGAAATCTAGGCTTGAGAGGAAGAATGAGAGGAAGAAGAAAGAGAAGAGAATGAGGGAGATGCAGTGGCAAGAAACCGGGCAGGTACCAGCCAGACACAGAGAAGCAGTGAAAGTAAGATACACAGAAGTAAGAAAGGTAAAAAGCCCTGAGGCAAAAGGTAGATAAAGAGAAACAGGTTAATTTAAGTTAAAAGAGCTAGCCAGAACTGTGCCTCAGCTAGGCCCAGCATTCAAAACTAATAAAAAGTCTCTGTGTCATGATTTAAGAGCTGGTTGGTGGCCCCAAAGAAAAAGCCTGGTACAGAGTGTTGCTGGTGGCTGTGTCAGAGGAGCAGCAGGGGGCAATTGAAGTTCAAGGTGTCAGTCTACCAGGAGGAAACTCCCTGATAGGTGATCTTGGANAGGCAAGGCCCTGAGACCACAGACTCCAGAATGTCTTTTGCTTCTCCTGTGCCTTCACATGTTTCCCNCTGCCATCTTTCTCTGGTATCTGGCGTGGTGTGAATGGGTGTGGGGAGATCCCCACTGCCTGTAATGTAGTGTGTTTATCTCATGGAAACATCCTGTTCTACTGGACATTTTTACCTGTGGATTATTATGAAGATGATTTCTTCTTAAGCTGTACTGTCTAAATGATAATAATAATGTTAGTTTAAATAGAGCTTTGATGATTAAAAATATAAACAAGGAAGTATCACACTGCCACAACACATGAGTTTCTATTGAGGAGTCATTTGGACAATGGCTTAGGTCAATGGTTAAGAAAAACAATTGACTCNCAGTTAGCCCAGCTACCTTAAATTCTTTTAACCTAAATGTTGGGAGATGTGTTCACAGGTTTCNGAGTGCATCACAGCTAAAACAAAGCTTTGAGAACAACTTAAANTTAGACTAAGATGTTTTTGTCAAATAGCTTTGAGGTGAAAAACCCAAGAAGACAATCTNAAGCTTTAGGAAGGCACATAGTTGAATGAGGAACTCTTTTTTTTTAATATTTTATTTATTTTTTATTAAAACATTTGATGTACAACTGCAGGAGAGATAATATACAAATATCTTGAACATAAATACAGGTTACAAATTCTTATCCTAATAGTGAAATGTTTCACTAAAGCATGCCCAGTGATTGGGCAAAATCAAAACTTATTTTATGCTACAGTCNTCCTAGGGTCCTTCCTGCTAGGTAGCCTCCCTGAATCTGTGGGTTGTAGACTGATTGTCTTTTGGTTTATATCTAGTATCCACCTATTAGTGAGTACATAGCATGTTTGTCCTTCTGAGTCTGGGTTACCTCACTCAAGATGATATTTTCTAGTTCCATCCATTTGCCTGCAAATATCATATGGTCATTGTTTTTCTCTGCTGAGTAGTACTCCATTGTGTATATGTACCACATTTTCTTAATCC
>LZPO01087185.1:415219-431955 GCA_001675575.1 Neotoma lepida | reverse complement strand
CATGGTAGTATGGGGGTTCAGGTGAGGCCTGGTCCTATACAGAGCAAAGACCACCAGGTTATTAACTACAGCCAGGCCTAGCTTTCCGGGTGGAAACAGGTATAAAACTCTTCCAGTGAAAAGTCTGTGAGGTTAATGTTCCTGGTTTCTCTAGTGCTATCTGTGAGCACCAGCACCTCATGCCCTCTACGAGAGAGAGAGAGAGAGAGAGAGAGAGAGAGAGAGAGAGAAGGAGAGAGGGAAAGGCACGACCTGGAAGGGCAGCTTAGTCAGTAAAGGGCTTGCAGTGCAAGCGTGAGGACCTGAGCACCCACATAAGCCAAGTGCGGCTGCACGTGTCCCAGCTCTGATGGTAGCAGCAGCAGGAGGACTGGATCTTCCAGCTAGTCTAGTTGAAACAGTGAGAGAATAGGTGGAGAGAGATAGAATACGCCTGATGTTGACCTCTGGCCTCTACAACTACACGCACCAGTGAGTGCACCCCAACACCACACACACACACTGATCAATCACAGACATAAACTTGTCTTAAATTGTTACCTTCTCCATAGTCTATTTCTAAAATTATATCCTCTGGTAAAAAAAGATTTTACAATCTCTGGCCTACTCTGTGCTCTTTGCTCTTTTTNCCTCTGGTCTCCTCTTGGAATCTCCTATTCTTTTCTCCCTAACTTTTCCCTGGAGCACATCATCAACATCCTATTTCATCTGGTGTCCCCTTCAAAGTCACAGACAAACCAAAGAGGCAGAGANA
This sequence comes from Neotoma lepida, assembly GCA_001675575.1. NCBI lineage: Eukaryota > Metazoa > Chordata > Mammalia > Rodentia > Cricetidae > Neotoma > Neotoma lepida. The sequence goes on along the minus strand of LZPO01087185.1, from coordinate 431,201 downwards.
TGCACACAGCTTGTCTGTGCCCAGTGCCTGGAACAGTGCCTACTTAGGCAGCCAGTAAGTGACTTAAAGGAGTGCACTTGAGACCAAAACTAATAATAGCAAGTGGCAACAAACTCAAAGCCATGTTTTAGTACCCTGTCAGGTTGTTCTAGTGGAGAATCAGATTTTTTTCTAGATTCCTGTACAGTCAGAAACTTAGGTTACAGTGTAACTGGTACCAGAAAAGCCTATATCTTTGTCCCTTCTTTTAACACACAATTGTATGTAAAGAAAGCCAACATGTGGCTGCATGTGGTTGGTGGTGCACACATTGTTGCCAGTACTTGGGAGGCAGAGGCAGGTAGATCCCAGTCTGAGGCCAGCCTGGTCTACATAGTGTGTCCTATGCCAGCCAGGGCTACATAATGAGACTGTCGCAAAAGCAAACACATGGCTATACACATACGTGTGTCTTTGCAGAGGTACACCCCAAAGTCTGAAGGATGTGCATCAAGAAGATAACAGTGAGTGACTAGGGACAGCAGCTGGGCTGGGGAAGAGGAGATCCTCAGTGCTGATTGCAACGTCTGGGTGTCAAAGCTCTTTGTATATTTATGTTCTTTCCCCGTAGACACCAAACAAAACCAGAGAATGGAGCACTGTGACTACTATGTGTAGACAATAAGAAAAATTCTCTAAATAATAACCTTTTTCACTAAATAAAGTTAACGTTGGTTTTTCTGTGAGGACTGAAAGGAGCTTCTTATCTTAACTGTGGCTGAGAGGTAATGGGTTTTCTGATGCCTTCATAAACATGGGGTGTGTGAGGATAATCCCGCACTATTTTGATGTAGAAAATTAACTCATAAATTATTGTACTAAAAATGGCAATAAGTCCTTCTTGGGGANTAGTAAAGAATAGAGGGCTGAATGCTTGTCACCTTGCTGCAGGAGGAAGATAACTTATCTTCTGTGCTCCATTCTCTCCATAAAGAGTGTTCCGATGTGGGACATTACTCTGTGCCTTACTTGGTAGCAGCTGTTTCTATAAGTGCAACTTCCTTAAAAAAAAATTAGCGAGGCAATTGGTGCAAACCAAAAATGCAGAGATAAGGAGCCAGAAAAAGGTGTCAGTAAGTCTTTTTTGTCTTTTTGTTTGTTTTTTGTTTTTTTCAGACAGGGTTTCTCTGTGTAGCCCTGTCTGCCCTGGAACTCGCTCTGTAGACCAGGCTGGCCTCAGGCTTAGATCCGCCTATCTCTGCCTCCTGAGTGCTGGGATTAAAGGTGTGTGCCACCACTGCCCAGCAGATGTCAGGAAGTCTTAATAACTAGAGGTGGGCTCTAGATTTGAGTGGGAGTTTTTAGCAACCAAAGAAAGAGAGGAATATAATTCATTATGAGTNGTTATCAGAACTGAACTAGGTGAAACAGGCCTGTAATCCCAGCTACAAAAGCTGAGGCAGGAAGAGGGTAGCCTGAATAATTTACCAAGACCTTTCTTCTAAATTAAAAAAAATAAGTCATTTCTGAATAAAAGCAAATATTCTAGAATAACTCCTTTTTTAGTATCTGATTAGATACATAAGGAGTTCTCTCCACACACCATTATGTCGTTAGGGTATTTGTTTGGAGACAGGGTTTCACTGCATAGCCCTGCTCTGTAGCCCAGGCTGGCCTGAAACTCACAGAGATCCTCCTGCCTCTGCTTCCNGAGTGCTGGGATTAAAGGAGTACAGTGCCACACTCAGCTCTACATGATTGGTCCTGACAAAGCCCTAATTTAGCAAAGGGCTTTGTACGGAAGGTTCCTTATAGCTTCCTGCCATGTAGGCTGGTCTTCCAATTCAGTTCTGTGAAAAGAATTCTCCCAGTAGGCAGAACAAAGGAGCCCTGCCTCAGCCTTCAGATGTCTGGATGGATGCAAAGATAAGACTATAGTCCAGAACAGGTAGAATATTCTTTTAGCAAACTGCCACGAGTACCATTACTGTAATGGGTGTCTGTTGGGATTGCCTGTCCCCATGAAATCCAAAGAAGATTGGCAACTATAAGCCCCCCTTCTCCCTCTCTCCCTTTCTCACTCTCTCACTCCCCCTCTCTTTTTCTCCCTCTTCATCTCTACTCTTTTAAAATATTTAATATTTTCTTTTGTTTTGTGATACAGATTCCCACTGTCTAGCCCTGGCTGTCCTAGAACTCTATACCAGGCTGGCCTCAAACTCACAGAAGTCTGCCTGCCTCTGCCTTCCAAGTGCTGGGATTAAAGGCCACCATGCCCAGCTTATTTATTTAATTTTTATTTATTTTATGTATATGTCTGTATGAGTTTATGCCACTTGTCTGTGGGTTCCCACAGAGGCCAGATATCAGGCCCTCTGGAGCTGGAATTCCAGGCAGTGGTGAGCTACCTCATGTTAGTACTGGAAACTGGACTCTGGTCCTCTAGAGGAGCAGTAAGTACTCTTAACCAGTGAGCCATGTCTACAACCCTCAGGTCCACTCTTCATCTTCCCTCATCAGTAGAAACAAAACAACACACACTCCTACACACACACACACAGACACACAAATCCACATCATCTGTCATCTCGTATACAGGCTTAACCCTCGCTTGTTCCTGCCTTCAAGGCCTCTCACTTGGTTAAAAGGTGACATTAAAATGTCTTCTCCAAAACCGTTCTTTTGAATAAAATTGTGGCTGAAGCTGTAGTTCAGTACCAGTACCCACAATGTGCGGAGTTCCTCCCCAGCATCAGAAAGTAATAGATATTTCCATATTCTCTATATACATGTTTATATCACAAGTAGAATTTTTTTATTAAATAATTTAGAAAGTATGTAGGCAGTAATTTCTTTATTATTATTATTATTATTATTATTATTATTATTATTATAACATTTGATGTACAACTGCAGGAGAGATAATATACAGATATCTTGAACATAAATAGAGGTACAAATTCTTATCCNAATAGTGAAATGTTTCACTAAAGCATGCTCAGTGATTGGGCAAAACCAAAACTTATTTTATGCTACAGTCATCCTAGGGTGTAGGCAGTAATTTCTATGTGCCAAGCTCTCTGTTACTTGCTAAATGTACAGCATGATCAAGACAACCCTTGCTTGAAGGACGTGAAAGGGACTTGGGATTGGACATGCACATGATGGCCCTGGCTAAGCTGTGTTACAGAGGAAGAGGCGGGTGCCATCCACTGACCTCACCAGACAGCAGCCAATTACAATAGCATTTAATTTCNTGAAAGAATGCTGAAACTTTTCAGAGACAAGACTCTAAGCTTTATTTAGACTACATTTATTTAGTTTTCATTGTTTGTTTTTTGAGACAGGATCTCACTTTGTAGCCAAAGCTGACCAGAAACTCACAATATAGCCTAGGCTAGCCTCAAACATAGGGCAATCCTCTTCAGGATCCAGAGTATTGGAATTATAGGCCTAAACCACAGCCTTTGGAATGCTAGAATTACAGGCATAAACAACCATGCTGGCTGCGTATTTATTTATTTGTTTGTATGTTTGCTTTTTTTAAGATACTCTAAGTTGCCCAGACTGGCCTTGAATGTGTGGTNCTTCTGCGTCAGCCTTGGCAGTAACAGGGATTCTGCATATACATCACCATCCCTGGCTAAGGGCTAAGATTTGTTCTGTATTTTGGAGACTGTGTAGTATATATTATATAGGTAAATTGACACGTACTGCTTGAGCTCAGTGAGAACTGGCTCTGGAAATGGGGTTGCATGACCTTGCTGTGGAGCAATCTTTTTGTACACTATGAATATGTATTATTATCCTTGGCTAATAAAGAGCTAACGGCCTATAGCTAGGCAGGATTTTGGGGGAGAGAGGATGCTGGGAGGAAGAAGAGCAGAGTCACAAGAGTCTCAGGGAGATGCAAAGGAAAAAGGAGATGAACATGCCATACTGAGATAAGGTACTGAGCCACGTGGTAAAACATAGATAAAAATATGGGTTAATTTAAGATGTAAGGGCTAATTAGTAACAAGCCTAAGCTATTGGCTAAGCATTTATAATTAAGAATAAGTTTCTATATGGTTATTTGGGGAACTGGCTGGCAGGACAGAGATGACCAGCAATCCCAATGAAAAACTCTGCCTACACAGGGCACCCAATGTGGGGCAGCATATATCCACATAAAACCTGAGAAAGCTTTTAAAAAGGTTCCAAATACACAAAAAGAGAGTCAAACATGGTTTCCTGGTGACCGCCTTCTCTTGGGTAGGCCCAATACTAGCAGCAAACAGAGGTACAGCTCTTTGAAGAGGTCCTGCTACCAAACACTTAAATAGGGTTTATGAGCAGAGAGCGGGTGGTCTGCTACTTGGTGGCAGTGTGAACCCAAAAACTCCCCAGAGATGGGGCAGTAAACATGGCCCTTCTGGTACCTCCACCATGAAGCTAAGCTCCCAAGGAACCGAGGGGGGTGGGAAGAGCCAGCTGTCGGCACACACGAGCTAAGTTGCACAGTGGTTTAAGTTTTGCTCATGCAGACAAAAAATGATTACAGATACACAATAAAGACAGATCCAGATGAAACAAACCTCTAAATGAGTATATTTAAAAATATACATAAGCTTGGGAGAGAAAAGAGAAAGGATATATACAGTCATAGATTTAAAAATTTAAAAATAAAGTCCTTAAAAANGAATAAAATAATAAAAAAAGCCATGTAAAGATGGAAAATACGTCGAGAGTCTGGATTCTGTATGTTATGTCTTTGAATTTTTTGATTGCTGATGAACAAGTGACAGCTGCTAAGAGACATTGGGTTATGAAAGCTGCTGGATTAAACCAACCTATATATTTTAAAAAATATCTTGACTTCAAAGTAGAAGTAAAAAGATATGTTGCTTTGGGGAAGAGGTTATGCTTTTATTTCCACAGGAAATGAGAGGCTGTGGATTTATTCAAGGTTGATATGGATCAGGTTTGATTGGGGAAGACTCCCTGAAAATCCTGGGTACAGACAGAAAGAAATAAACCTAGGAAAANTACAAAACACATAACATATATTTTACCTGCTCAAACATAAAACAAAAAAATCATCTTTGGTTAACTTGTGTAACACACAGTCTATACTTGTGTTAATGTAGATATGTATGTTACCTTTAAAAGTTTATGTATTTTCAGAACAAGNGAACCAGACACTAATAAAAATGAATGGCCCAGGTTATCCAGCATCTCAAAATGCCCCTGTTGCAGTTTCCTCAGAGTTCTACATCAAGAACAGCTTCAAGTCTGCTGCCTGAGATGGTCCAGCCTCACACACTACTCCAGCCAAGACTTATCCATTATCCTGATTTTCTCAAGGTTCCTCCAAAGATGCCAGTGCCCACAGACAGCAGGAAGCAATCTAGAAAAAACAATATCCACATTCCTAAAAAGATGGGTTATGGATGTTTGTCATCAATTATGGGGGGTTGGTTACAAGTTGTAGTTAAAAAAAAAAAAGCTAAACAAAGGAGTTAGATTCAACAATCTCTTTCTGAAGGAAAAAAGGGGAATATGGTATAGAAATGATGAGATAAAAAGAGTAATTATTGAATCTACTTTAACCCAAACAGCAGCTATTAATCTTAAATATTTTACACTGGTATGGATTTTGGCTTACTGATAGAAATTTAAAATTATTTTTGTTATACTATATATAGTAGTATGTATATTTCTACTCTTGTTTGGGGTATTGTGCTTATGCAGCTCATTTAAAATGTAATGTATAATTAAGAAATACAGTTTTAATAGTCATCTATAATAAACTTATATTAAGTATGTTTTCAAGGTTAAACGGATATATTTAGATNGGCAGATGGTCTTCAAACACTTCAAAGACCTACAGAACCACTGCTGGTAGCTGCGGAGCTGTAGTTGCTGGTTTGGACAGCCATGGCTTAAAAGGNAGCAACAATTAAAAAAGACAACAACGTGTTGCTATTTGTTCTTTTACTTGGAAGCCTCACCTGAGGGGACACGGTATTCTGCCTGGACTCTCTATAGGGAACTCTAGCAGACTGCCTCANTGGGGCTTCCCCAGTATCTGGATGCTTTGAGTACCTGGTTTGATAATTATCTATCTGGCTGTCTGTTTGTCTGTCTCCGTATCTATCTAATCTATCATCTATCTGCTGTCTGTCTGTGTAATCTACCATCTGTCTATCACGCATCTCTATCACTTGTTGCTTATTCTTTTACTTTAGCTTGTGCTATACTTAAAGCTCACTCGTTCAAACCTGAAACTGGATAATTGTAGATCATGCTCAGACAGTGTCTCCCNATGTAGCCCAGACTGGCCTTGACTTGTAGCAATCTTCCTGTCTCCACATCCTGACTGCTGACATTTCAGCCATGTGTCACCATGTCAAACTTAATGGCTGCTTTCTTGGCAGTGATCTCAAATTGCTAATACTTAACCAATGATCATGTTGGGATCTTTGAAGAGCATAGTGCCTGTGTCCCTCATTATCATTGTGTTCTGAAACAATTAAGCTAGAAAAGCAAGTTGTGAACAGGTAGAGATCGAAATGTCACCATTATTGGTTACAAGGGGCAGGCTAAAGATTAGAAGTTCTTTCTCTCTGTGGGCAAGGGACTCCCTAACATTTCTTTATTTTGTTTTGTTTTTCAAGACAGGGTTTCTCTGTATAACAGTCCTGGCTGTCCTAGAACTCGCTTTACAGAGCAGAGTGGCCTTTAACTCACAGAGATCCGCCTGCCTCTGCTGAGTGCTGGGATTAAAGGTGTGTGCCACCATGACCAGCTAGTAAGAATGCTTTGTTTCTTAATATTTCTTAATAGTTAACTCCCTCACGAGGCAGATGTGCCCACAAACCTTCCTACACAGAAAGGAGAGAAGAGAGACTACTGGGCCACAGCTTACAGGTGTCTACTTTGTCCTTGCAAATTCACCAAATGAGAGAGACAAAGAGCCCCTGTGAAAGGAAGGCTTCCACGTTTTGTCCCTTACAGAACCTAGTGGAAGGCATGTGAGAGGCTCTGGGTTCAGTTTTTAGTACCAACAAGCAACAAGTGAAAAGAACAGAAAAGAAAGAAGAAATGTGACCTACCAACCATTTAATTTGGGTTTGAACCAGATTGCTGGTGGGAGGGGACCGGAGAGATGGGTCAGAGATGCAGAGCAATTGGTGCTCTTTCAGATGACCTGGGTTTAGTTGCCAGCACCCACAAAAAATGACTCACAGCTGCCTGTAACTCCAGTTTAGCCTCCCTGGGCACCTGAGCTTACACTGTGCATATAAACTCACAAGGCACATACACATAAATGTAAATAAAAATCTATTTAAGAAAAGAATGCTGGCCGAGAGACATTTGAGGCATTGCTTAACATCCTTAGTCATCAGGGAAATGCAAATCAAAACAACTTTGAGATATCATCTTACACCTATCAGAATGGCTAAGATCAAAAATGCTGAGGACAGCTTATGTTGGAGAGGATGTGGAACAAGGGGAACACTCCTTCCTCCACTGTTGGTGGGAGTGCAACCTTGTACAGCCACTTTGGAAATCAGTATGGCGGTTTCTCAGAAAATTGGGAATCAATCTTCCTCAAGACCCAGCTATACCACTCTTGGGCATATACCCAAGGAATGCTCAATCATACCACAGGGACACATGCTCAACTATGTTCATAGCAGCATTATTCAGAACAGCCAGAACCTGGAAACAACCTAGATGCCCGTCAACTGAAGAATGGATCAAGAAAATGTGGTACATATACACAATGGAGTACTACTCAGCAGAGAAAAACATTGACCATATGAAATTTGCAGGCAAATGGATGGAACTGGAAAATATCATGCTGAGTGAGGTAACCCAGACCCAGAAGGTCAAACATGGTATGTACTCACTCATAGGTGGATACTAGATATGAAGCAAGGGATAACCAGACTGCAGCCTACAGCTCCAGGGAGGAACCTAGGAGGGAAGCATGGATCACCCAGCGAGAGAGAAATGGATGCGATCTCCATGGGCTGACTAGGAGTGAGGAGGAGGAAATGGCGGGCAAGGGATGGAGGTTGAGAGTGTAAAGGAGTGGGAGGTTCGAGCAGGAACAGGGACAGAGAGAGAGAGCAAGCAAGGAGATAACATGATAAATGGGGAAATCATGGGAATAGGGAGAAACAGAGTGCTAGGGAAGTCCCGGAGAGTCCACAGGGATGAACCCACCTTAGACCAGTGGAAATAATTGATAGGGTGCCTGAACTGGCCTGATCCAGTGATCACATGGATGAATACCCTAACTGCTACCATGGAGCCCTCATCCAGTGACTGATGGAGGCAGATGTGGGCACCGGGCGAATCTCCAGGAGCCCAATCGATGGGAGACAGGAGGCCCTCTATGAGCAAGGGACTAAGAGATCATGATGGGAGGGTGTGCAGAGATGGCCAACCAAACTAGTGGAGATGCATGAACTATGGACCCATGGCTGAGAAGCCCCGATGGGCCCTCATCCAGAGACTGATGGAAGCAGATGCGAGATTCATGGCTGGGCACCATGCAGAGCTCCAGGAGTTCAACTGATGGGAGAGAGGAGAGGTTCAATGAACAAGAGACATTGAGATCATGAAGCCAGCCAAACTGGTGGAAATGCATGAACTGTGGACCAATAACCGTGGAGCCCCCCATGGTGCTGAACTGGGCCCTCTGGAGGCTTGAGACTGTTGTTTGGCTTGAAGTGTCTGAGGGCCCCCAGGCGGTGGGATCGGGATCCGTCCCTGGTGCAGGGGCTGACTTTTTGGAGCTCAGTGCCTGAGGTGGGACACCTGGCACAGTCTTGGCACAGGGAGGAGGTTCTTGTCCTGCCTTGGCTGAGAGTGCCAAACTCTGGGGACTCACCATGGGAGACCTTGTTTTAGAAGAGGTGGGAATGGGGGTGGGTTGAGGTGGGGAGCTGGCGGGGCGGGAGGAGGGAGGAGAGGGGGATCAGAGGTTGGTATGTAAAAGGAGTGGAAGATCTTTTTAATAAAAAAAAAAAGAAAAGAATGCATTGGAATAAATGAAAGGGGAGTTCTACTCTGGGCTGAAGACAGATTGCTGGTCCCTTTTCTGGGCCCATTGTTACAGAGGAGTAAGGGTAAGTATGTGGCCTATGCCATCCGTGGGGAGAGGCAAGTCATTTTCCTCTGGGATTTAGTCTGTCTGGGTGGCCAGGCAGCTGCCTGCTAGCTGTGATCTTGGATGATAGAAGTTGATAATGAGTAGATGTTGCTGTTAGCATTGGAACCCATGCTTTTGGGTCAGATCTGTGTTGCCATTTCTTTCCTGACCCCTGTCTGTGGTCACAGTTACTCCTTGAGACCTGGGCTTGGCTGTGGAAGGAAATGCCATTATGGGAATAGATATCCTTTGGCCATGATCACACGGTCTGTGTAGCTCAGCCACCTACCAGCTGCATGGCTTAGTGAGCCTGTCTTAGCCATAGTGTCCACATGTGGAGACACAGTGAGATGTGCAGGGACATTGTGAGGAGTGATGGAAGTCAGCATAGAGAAGAGAAGCAGATTTCTCAGAGATGATGAAAAGAGCTGGAAATGTGTGCTGGTAATGGCTGCCCAACACCGGTGATGTACTTAGTGGCATTAAATTGTATATTAAGACGGTCGGTTTTATGGTATGTGTAATTTCCCGCAGTGACAAAAAGCAGCTCCCACAGAGTCGTACTCTGTATGTAACCATCAAATNCACATTCCCTCCTTATCCCTGTGAGTGAACGTGCTCTTTGGAGCACCCAGTGTTTTGTCCTGTGGTGGAATCTCTACTCAGAAAAGCAAGAATCAGCTGCAAGCTGCCTCCTTAAAACTCCTTTGTAAAGCAACAAATCCTGAAGCACAAAGAGGGCTGCATTTCCACAGCTTCTTCCCTCTCCGTGCCAACACTGCCCAGGCCTTCAATAGAGTCATTTCCCAGGACACTGTACTGGAAGCACTGTGACAAAATACTTCCCAGCTACAGAGTGCAGCGTGGCCTGAAGACACGGCTCAGAAAGTAAAGGCTCTTTGTCATCAAGTGTGAGGACCTGAGCTTGATTCTTGGAAGCCCACGTGGTAGGAGAGAACCACAAGGTGTCCTCTGACCTTTGCACCCAGTGTAGCCNCACATCCATGCCCGTACACATAGAAAGAAACAAATGTGCCGGGTGGTGGTGGCGCACACCTTTAATCCCAGCACTCGGGAGGCAGAGGCAGGCGGATCTCTGTGAGTTCGAGGCCAGCCTGGGCTACCGAGTGAGTTCCAGGAAAGGCGCAAAGCTACACAGAGAAACCCTGTCTCGAAAAACCAAAAAAAAGAAAGAAACAAATGTAATTTAAGAAGAAAAGAACAGCAATACTTCACAGCTTTCAGATGCCGGGCACTTCTGAAACACTTATAGGTGACATAGTCTTTTTTTTTTCTTTCTTTTTTGTTTTTGTTTTTTGTTTGTTTGTTTGTTTGTTGTCAAGACAGGATTTCTCTGTGTAGCTCTGGCTGTCCTGGAACTCAATCTGTAGACCAGGCTGGCCTACTCAGAGATTCTCCTGCCTCTGCCTCCTGTATGCTGGGATTAAAGGTGTGCACCACCACCACCTGGCAACATATTCTTCTTTTTAGTCTGTATTAATTATACAGAAGAATGAGGGTGTTTTGTTTTGTTTGGGTTTTCGAGACAGAGTTTGTCTGTGTAGCTTTGGAGCCTGTCTTGGAACTTGCTCTGTAGACCGGGCTGGCCTTGAACTCACAGAGACTCACCTGTCTCTGCCTCCCGAGTGCTGGGATTAAAGGCGTGNGCCACCACTGCCTGGCTTGGTTTGTTTTTATTTTTAATTAACATACNAAGTAATGTTTCATTGTGACATTTTAGTACCTGAATATATAGATTTTGATACTATTCACCCTCCTCTTAGCCTCTCAGCTTTTGTGTCCCCCTTCTTCCCTTTTACTTTCATGGTCTTTCCCCTCTGAGTTCTACATTTGAGAGAAAACAAGTATTTGTCTGAGTTTGGCTTATTTCACTTAACATGGCAAACTCTGAATTCCATCCAACTTTCTTCAAATGCGAATTTATTTTTTATGCCTGAAAAATACTCCACTGTGCACACATACCATGTGTGGGTTTGTTTGTTTGTTTTGTTTTGCTTTGTTTTAAGACAGTGTCTTTCCATGTATCTCTGGCTGTACTGGAACTCACTCTGTAGACCAGGCTGGCTGTGAACTCACAGAGATCCTCCTGCCTCTGCCTCCCAGGTGCTAGGACTAAAGGAGTGTGCCACCACGTCAGGCCCTAGGCTGGTTTTTATTCTGTAGGGATATTGGAGCCTAGAGCTGAGAGAGAGTATGGTGATAGAGGATAGACATCACAGTCTGTCCCCTTATTTCAGACTGTGTCATTAGCAAGGTTTTATGCTCCTGTCCTGGATCTGTTCACTGGGGTCAGACTCGCTCAACTACTGTGGATTCTTGTGAGTTCCACGCAGTGGACACTGCAGGGGTGAAGGTACTAAGTCCCTTCCAGGCCAGCACACAAAGAGAGTCACCATGTTGGCATCACTCATCCAGTTGAGAGCAGGCAAGCCAATGAGTCAGGTCTAATTACATTTCATGCTTAATTAACAAGTGGAAAGGACTGAAATTCTAGTTTGACTCATCAGTGTGTATCTGTCTACCTTAACAAGCATTAGATAGTCCTCTGAAGTACAATCTGAACAGAATGGACATTTTTTTTTTTAAGTTTTAAACTTAAATGGATTTTTTTTTAGATTTATTTATTATGTATACAGTGTTCTGCCTGCATGTATTCCTGCAGGCCAGAAGAGGGCACCACATATCATTACAAATGGTTGTGAGCCACCACATGGTTGCTGGGAATTGAACTCAGGACCTCTGGAAGAGCAGTCAGTGCTCTTAACTGCTGAGGCATCTCTCCAGCCCTAAATGGATTTTTTTGTAAGTTTTAAAAATTAAAACTTGCTGGGTGGTGGTGGCGCACACCTTTAATCCTGGCACTTGGGAGGCAGAGGCAGGCAGATATCTGTGGGTTCCAGGCCAGCNTGGTCTACAGAGCGAGTTCCAGGGCAGCCAGAACTGTTTCACAGAGAAACCCTGTCTCGAAAAACCAAAATAAATAAATTAATAAATAAATAAATTTAAAACTTCCTTTTTTTGTCGTTTTTTTTTTGTTTTTTGTTTTGTTTTGTTTGTTTGTTTTGTTTTGTTTTGTTTTGTTTTTTAAGACAGATTTCTCTGCTTAGCCCTGGCTGTCCTGGAACTTGCTCTGTAGACTAGTTTGGCCTCTAACTCAGAGTTCTACCTACCTCTGCCTCCTGAGTGCTGGGATTAAAAGACTTGTGTGCCCCAACCCACGCCAGAACAATTTAAAACTTTCTAAACAAGCAGGGCTGTGGTGGAACANGCCTTTAATCCCAGCACTTGGGAGGCAGAGGCAAGGGTCTCTGTGAGTTAGAGGCTAGCCTATTCTACAAAGCAAGTTCCAGAACAGACGGGGCTGGGCTGTTACACAGAGAAATCCTGTCTTGAAAAAAACAGAAACCAAAGAAAACAAAAACAAAAGAAACCTTTCTAAATAAGACAAAAAATTAAAGTATAATATACATATGAAAGTATACATGTTTGAAGGGTACAGTCTAATAATTTCTCATAAACACAACTCATGCAACCAGCGCCGAGATCTATAGGTAATTACAAGCACCCCAAGTGCCCCTTTTGCTCTGTTCAGCATTAAAGAAGACACCATATGCATTTATCTGTTAGGTAGGCTATGCCTAAAGTGACTTACACAAGCCGGCAGATACTCCCATTCTAATTTAACTCATTGATTATTTTTAAGTTAGCATCCAAAGTATTGGGTTTGATTATGGCACTTTCATACACAATAGGTCATTTCACTTTCTTCTACTCATCGGTCTCTCCCTCTACACCCCCTCATCCTTCTATGCCCCTGTGAAGGTTAAACTTGTCAGTTGTCAGTTTAATGGTATTTAGAATCACCATGGAAACAAACCTCAAGACAAGTCCGTGGGGATTTTGTAGATGTGGTACATTGAGATATGAAGACACTGCTAAAGGTATAATCAAAAGAAAAACTGGAGACACACAAAGAAGAGAAGGAAGAAGAGGAAGAGGAAGAGGAGGAGAAGGAGAAGAAAAAGAAAAAGGATGAACGGAGAGCCTTATTTAATGTTCTCAGAAACTGGGGACGCTGGTCCTGGCAGGCAGAGGCGCCTGAGTTGAACTCCGGAGCTTGTCTTTGCTTAAGCTGTGCTGAGGTCTTCTTTGCTCGCTAGGGGCCCCTTCCGGCCACACTGGCTTTGCAGTATGTGGCTGGGCTGCCTCTCAGTCTCCCAAGGCTCTCTAGCCAGCTTCTGTGCCTGCGATGTAAGGCAGCTGTCGCGACACCCAGTTGCTTTGGGGACGAAGTAAAGCAACCACAGCCGGTGGGGCGGCTTCTGAGCGCAGCTCACGCTGCTGAGGGATGCAGCTGTGGGTAACAAGGAGCTCGCTCAAGTTTCAACTCTAACAGTTCTANAGCAGTGACAGCAGGCAGATGATCCCACTGCTGATCTCAGGCTCCGGGCTGTCACACTCTAGAGTTGTTCTCAGCTGGTGAGATCAGCTCCTAGCCAAGCCAGGACGAAGTTCACTTTCCACTATACCCTCACTTCCGGATTCCCGCCAACTTGCACTTTGGGGCTTGTCAGTGTCCCACCCTTCCACTCCCCGGGGTTATGGCAGGTTAAATTTGGGCTCCCTATCTTATGGCTGGGGTTATTTCCCTGTTCTGTTCTCAGGCCCTCGGGGTAGCTCCGTTACAAACAGTAGATCCTCTCTGTGGATGGCATCCGGTCTCTGAGTCATACAGAGGGACAACACTGAATTCCTGTCCACTGCTGACCTGTCACTGAGGCATCATTGTCTCGCCAAACCTCACAACTAGTTTTGAGGCTTCTAAGTGTTGAGGGTTTGCCATGAGGTAAGCCTCTCTTCGCCAGAATCGCCTAGTTTGCCGTTTGGAGCCATCTCCTGCCTTCCTGCGGTGCTGGGCAGCCGCCTGATTGGAGTCGTGTTCACCTTGTCGTCTCTGTGCGTCATGGGCTCTTTCTTAAGCCTCGGGTACCCCTACCCTACCATCTCTACCTTCGTCATTTTGTGTTTTGCTTTTAGGTTTTTCGAGACAGGGTTAACAGCCCTGGCTGNCCTGGAACTTGCTGTGTAGACCAGGCTGGCCTCGAACTCACAGAGATCTGCCTGCCTCTGCCTCCCAAGTGCCAGAATTAAAGGTGTGCACCACCACCGCCAGGCTGTGAATTTTTAATCTACATATCTTCTCCATTTCTTTCCCACTAATGCCCAAGTGAAAGAATGCGGTTCATGTGACCTGTCTCTTCCCAGTCCGGATGTGTGTGGTTCATGATCTTGTGTTCTGTGTGGGTTTCCGGCAAGGGTTTGCTGCTAGATTCAGAAGTTCAAGAAGACTCAGATTCAGCTCTTGGATAGGTTGGATTTTCCATTAGGATGCCTGCCGTGTCCGGCTTTGGCTCTTCCTTGATTTTAAATTTCTGACAGCATCAAGTTAGGCCACATTGGGTTTAACCTCAAGTCTCACTTCTCTCCTGAAAGTTCAGATGGAGCTGAGCTGAGGGCAGCTTCTCTCTAATCTCTAATCTCCCCCTTACACGACCTTCTCTTTCTTCTTAATTTTTTTCTAACATTGATTTCTTCGGTGTGTGTGNGGGGGCGGGGTGCACACCAGCCATGGTGTTCATACGGAGGTCAGAGCACAGCTTGTGGGAGTCAGTTTTCGCTTTCTTTGGGGTTTCAAATTCTCAAGCCAGGCACAGTGTCTCTCTCCTTACGGCTGCTGATAGAGAACTCTCAGCTACCTCTTCAGTACCATGTCTGTCTGCGTGCCGCTATACTTCCCACCATGACGATAATGGACTAAACCTCTGAAATTGTAAGCCAGCCCCAGTTAAATGTTAAATGCTTTCTTTTATAGGAGTTGCTGTGGTCATGGTGTCTCTTCACAGCAATAGAACATCGACTGAGACCAGGCATGATGGCCCATGCCTTTCACCTGGGAGGCAGAGGCAGGTGGATCTCTGAGTTCGAGGCCAGTCTGGTCTACAGAGAGAGCTCCAGGACAGCCAGGGCTACACAGAGAAACCCTGTCTTGGGGGCGGGGGGGAGAAGAACATTGACTAAGACAGTACTCAATTCAAGTATTTTGTTATGGTAACAAAATGAACTAGGACAGTAAAATGCTCCCTGCCCCCCTTTTTCAGCTTAGATGATAACTCCCTACCATCTGGGGCTCTCAGAGGCTTGCTGTTCTAGTACTCAGTGTTCTTGTATTCAGCTGGTCATAGAGTTTTGCTTAACAAACATCAGGGGTAGCCAGGGGAGTGGGTTGGGGGGTGGGGGTGGAGGCAGTGGCACATGCCTTTAATTCCAGCACTCAGGGAAGCAGAGGCAGGCAGATCTCTGTGAGCTCCAGGCCAGCCTGGGCTACAGAGTGAATTCCTGGACAGCCAGAACCACACAGAGAAATCCTGTCTTGAAACAAACAAACAAACAAACATACAAACAACAATCCTCAGGGGTTTGGTTTGTTGTAGTTCCACTCTCTGTTTTTATTAGAAGACTCAAAGATTTAACACCCATCCTCCACGCCTATTGCTCTCTTTCTTACTGACTTTAATGAAAAGAAATTCACATGAGTGTACACGTATGTACATACACACACACACACACACAGAGACAGAAAGACATGCAGGTGGCTTATAGAGTTCACTAGGTTCGATACACAGTTTAGTTTTTAACTTCTCAGAGATCTCTTCGGTTTTCTCTACTAGTGGCACTTGTGACATGTCCTATTGTCAAAAGTCCTTGGCAGGCCGGGCGGTGGTGGTGCAGCCTTTAATCCCAGCACTTGGAAGGCAGAGGCAGGTGAATCTCTGG
>LZPO01087185.1:327445-340043 GCA_001675575.1 Neotoma lepida | reverse complement strand
GTATATGTGAATACCTAGAGAAGTGAGAAGAGAGGGTTTGGTCCCCTGGAACTGGAGTTACAGGTGATTGTGAGCTGTACAATGTGGGGGCTGAGGGCTGAACTGGAGTCTTCAGAAAGAGCAGTAAGCTCTCTTAGCCTCTGGGCCATCTCTCCAGCCCTGATCTTGACACTTTTGGAGAACACTGCTCAGTGTTTTGTAGGATGTCTGTTCATCTGTGATGTGTCTTTGTTTTTTCCATGACTAGAATTTGTAGCAGGCTTTCTGTTGGTCCACGAACCAGCTCCCAAATCATGACACAGAGATTAGTTATAAATGCCCGGCCTTATCTTATGCTTGTTCCACTAGCTCTTATAACTTAGATTAATCTGTTTCTCTTTATCCATGTTTTGCCTCAGGGCTTTTTACCTTTCCTTCATTCTGTATGTCCTACTCCATGTCTGTCTGTCTGGCAGCTGCCTGCCTGGCTAGCCCTGGATGTCTCCCTTGTTCTCTCCCCGCTTTCTCTTTTCTCCAGCCTAGATTCCTCCTCTTACTTATTCTACTTACCAGCTGCACCTATCCCTCTACTGCCCAGCTATTGGCCGTTCAGCTTTTAATTAGACCAATCAGGTGCTTTAGGCAGGCAAAGCAACGCATCTTTACATCATTAAATGCAACATAAACAAATGTAACGCACCTTTACATAGTTAAAGTAATATTCCACAACAAGAATCAGGTTTGTATTTTTGGTAAGAATGCCACAGAAGGAGTATCATGTCCTCAATCCATCCATCTAGGAATTTCATGATAATGATGATCAGTTAGATCACATGGTTAAGATGGTGTCTGCTACTGTAAGTCATTATTCCGAAAAAACTCCCCCTTTTATTGGAGACAAGCACTTGCTATTAGCCCAGGTGGGCCTCAAACATGTTGCAATCCTTCTGTGTCAGTTTTCCAAGCACTGTGCTTTCAGGTGTGTATCACCATGCCTGACTTCCTCTTTTTATTGGTAAAATATCTTGGAGAGATTATCTGGAACTATGTAAACTGCCATTTCTTCTGGAACTTTGCCACCTCCTCTCAGTATCCACCCTTTTATCTTGCCTGCTACAATTATTGCTGTGTTGTCCCAATGATAACTTTCTATTTCAATGTTTTTTGGAATTCTTTGGTAATGTAGAAGGTTGTCCCTTTTTCATTTATTTACCCAATTTAATTAGTATATACTCAAGTTATATAGTGATAAAGTATATTTATTCAATTATGTAGGTTTGATCTAATAATATTATTATTTGTTTAGCTGTCCAAATGTGTATCATGATTTAAACGGCAGAATTTTCCCAGTTTCATCTTTGGATCAGCAGATCCAGTTCTTCAATGTTGGCCTTTCAGATTTGTTGTTTTTCCAGTTGTTTGATACTATTAATGAAGCCTGATATGCATGTCTTTGAATTTGTGTCTCCACAAACTAGTTTTCTAAAAGGAAGTTCCATATTCGAAAAATTTGTGCTCTTGGTTGCTNTATCAACATGGAAATCACTCACTACCCNTCTGACAGCAAGGAAGCGGTAGATCTTTGGAGTTCATCAGTAGTTCTCCTATCTCTTGGGTGACTTATCTCACTTGGCAAAAATCCTCAACAACACGTTACAATAAAGTTATTGATGTCGAGGAAGAGGCTTCCGGTAGGGGCAAACCCATTTCCGCCCACGCCTGTCTTTTACCTTCAGGTACATCCCAACCGGAAATGTTTACACTCCGTCGAAAGCCACGTCTCTTCTGGCCTCGGTCCCGCCTCCATGCCGGGGAAGCATTTCCGGGGTCAGGGCTCTCGGGCCCGCCCCGCCGCCGCTGCGGTGCTGGAAACCTCGGTCCTCCCGGAAGTTCCCGGCTCTGCCTGTCCGGGTCCGGTTCTGCGCTGCTGAGGGGTTCAGGGCGGCGGGGGATGGCGGAGGCGGCGCTGCTGCTGCTGCCGGAGTCGGCGGCCGAGCGGGACGCCCGAGAGAAGCTGTCTCTGTGGGATCGGAGACCCGACTCGATGGCGCCGCTGACAGACAGGCAGACGGACTCGGTGCTGGAGCTGAAGGCGGCGGTGGAGAACCTGCCGGTGCCCGCCGAGGTGAGGCGAGGGCGTGGGCAGCGCCCGTCCGCCCGTCCCGTGCGGGGATCGGGCCTGTCCTCCGGAGCCACCGTGGCGGATCGGGCGGGAGGGGCCTGCGTGTGCCCTGACGTCCGCCTCCCGCCGCCCGCCACCTCCGCTGGCCCTGCCGGGTTGCGTGGACGTCCACGCGAGGGCATCGCCTTCCCCCCCCAGCGGCGTGGGACGGTTGGCCTGAGCCTTGCCCCGAGCGTCTTGCTCCAGATGTTCCAGTGTCAGGGTAACCCCACTCCCCGTGAGCCCGAGGTGCGGTGCTCGGCAGTCCAGCTAGTCTGTGTTACTGCGTCCGGGAGTCATCTGGCGTGGTAGTTCCCGGGGGCGAAGGGGCACTTAGAGGCGATCGGAATTGGTCCCCAGTGACAGTTTCATTCATCACACACCAGGCTCTGAACTCTTGGTGTAGGTAATGGGAGATGAGATTAATTTAACCTGTAGTAAAGCAATAAAAAATTAATTATTTTTGCAAGTTGACTCAGTGATTAAGTAGTGCTTTTGGGTTTTAGTGTTANCGTTTTAATCCAGTTACCGCAGGGGCAGTATGCATGGTACCGTTTGTGTGATTCTGTATAGTTATATGGTAAGGGAACTTTTTACCAATTGTTTAGATATTTGACAGGCTCTTCCAGTTTCGAGGCCCAGATTTTGGGTTATTTTATTAGCAGCGGTGGTTATTTTTTGATGCCGGAGGCATTAATTTCTGTTCTATTCGGAATTCTGTTCAAATGCCGATTGAATTTGGCATTTTTCACCTTTGCCCTGACGCTTTATAGAGGTGTGATTAGAAACGTTCCTCTGCACCTTTGTGTGCTGTGCCGGGAAAATAGGTGTGCACAGGTGCGTTTTCCTGCCCACCTCCAGGATGTCTTACCGGAAATAGATCTGAGTAAACGAGGGAGCAAGTGAAAAGTTCTTTGACCTGGCTGTGTTTTATGTCCCGAATTAGGTGTGGTGTGTATGTTGCTGGGGATTAAACTGAGGGCCTTGCCATTGCTGGCCAAGCACTGGACCACAGACTTANATCCTCAGCCCAGAAACTGGCTTATGTATTTCCCAATCAGTTCATAATCTGTGTGCTCCATTATTGAAGCTGAGACGGACACTACAAGAAACTTCATTGTTATTGCCATGGGTTATGAACTAAGTTTTCATCCTTTTTTAGTATGGAGAGGGTAGGAAGTAAGTGGGAATCTTATTATCGTACACCATTCTTCCTTATTTAAGCAACAGTACTTATCATTATCTCATGTTGTCACCTAACTCATTTTGCCACAAGCCTCCACTGTGGTAGGAATTGTGGATAGGAACAACTAACAGGAAAGATGGAGTTTCCAGCTTTAGGGAGTTGACATAGTTATGGAGATCATGAGCCTATAACAGAAAAAAAATCAAACTAACCAAGGAGGCACAGATGGTGATCCATTCAGTAGATCAGAAAACTAAAATAGGGTGATGGGGCCAGAATGGATGAGGGAGGCCTAAAAGTAAGGGCAGGTGTGAAAGTGAAGGGAGGCTTTTTAAAGGAAGCGACAGGCTCGTGTGAGCGCTGACATGGGAAAGGTGAAGCCAGCCCGGGAAAGGCTACGTCAGTAACCTCGTGGATGGAAGAAAAAGCAGCATAAGGCATCGGGTGGAGGATGACTTAACAAGTCCAAGTATTGGGGGAGGGTCTCAGTATTAGAAAGAGCTTCTTTACACCATCATCAGGATCTTGGAGGGGGCGTGTCCTCACTGCTTTCATTCCCTTGTATTAAAGTGTTCTATGTCTGATGGGATAACATCACTGTTATAAGAATGCACCAGTTTAAATTTGTCTAACCAGCTTATTTCTGTAGACTTCTCTGTAGCATGTCAATAAAGTATCTCCTGATGTCAATAAAGTNTCNCCTGATCTATTGGAACTGGGCCGATTTAGTGGTCGAGTTGGTGTTGAGCTAATGCTCAGTAAACATCATAAAGATGTTAACATCTTCGGAAAGCCACTTTCTCACTTATGAAAAAGCACTCCTGGGGTTGGAGAGACAGCTCAGTGGTTAAAAGCACTTGCTACTCTTGCAGAGGATCCAGGTTCAATTCCTAGCACTGGCGTGATGTCTCACAACACGTCTGTAGCACCAGTTCTCTCTTCTGACCTCTGGCACTAAACATGCATGTGCAAATAAACTCAGGCAAAACACACACATATAAAATGAAAAAATTAATAAAAATTCCTTACCTTGGGAAGTTGCACCTTTTTTTCTTTTAAAAGTTTATATATATATATATGTATATGTATATATATATATATTACATTAGATAAAAGAATTTGCAGTAGAGTGGTTTCTTGTAGTCAGGCAAATTTTCCTATAACAGCAAAATCTTTTTCTTTCTGCTAAGTAGTTTTCTTGAAGTGCTAAATTAATTTACTTTGAAATCTATCTGTAATTTACTGCCATAGCTGTTGTTTTCTTGTAGGTGTGTGACCTTGGCCATGATAATTAACTTCTGTATGCTTCTGTTTTCTTTGCTATAAAATAGAAGCTTATCTCGTGGGAAGTTGTGAAAATTAAAGGCAGTCATGTGCATACACGGTGCACGGCAGGCTTCTTGCTAATACTACATTATTCATGTGATCTCTTTCAAACAATGAATGTTTTAAAAGAATAGNTTAT
Organism: Neotoma lepida; assembly: GCA_001675575.1. NCBI lineage: Eukaryota > Metazoa > Chordata > Mammalia > Rodentia > Cricetidae > Neotoma > Neotoma lepida. The sequence goes on along the minus strand of LZPO01087185.1, from coordinate 335,252 downwards.
AATCTGGAGCTAGTTTAGGTGTCACTGAGACTGAAGATAAGGAAGAAAGTGTTATGGTCCTTGGAAGGTTCTGAGACTCCAACCTCAGTGATGTGCTCTAAACAGAGAAGGTGTTGTCAGTTCAGGTGGGGAACGGACTGATCAGATTGTTTTCTCCAGGCCAGGATTTTCCAAGAATTAGGGCTTATGAGAGGAAGGGACATTTGTCCTTTCCTGGATTGGCTCAGCTGATGAGCAAGTACTGTATGATTTATTGTAATTATTATTTAGTAAGTTCATGTCCATTTGTATGGGCTGTATGGTAGCTTTCCAACACGGCCAGCCACGTCTGTGCTCTTACCTGTCTGGTGGTGTGCCTGCTCTGTCCTGGAGCCCAGGCAGTGCAGCGAGGGAGTCCTGATTGGGTCATCTCTTCTCTGAGAAGTCAGAGGCAGCGTGCTGGGGACACTGCCACACCCCCTTTGACTTGCCACTCTAGTTCTGCTATTCTGTGAAAAGAATTTAGTGGAACATAAGTACCCAAGGGGTAATTTTCTCTTATGCTGCTAAAAGCAAGTTGTTAAAATTATTTAAAATTATTTTTCTTCAAGATTTAAGTATTCTTTAAAGTATTTCTCTTTAAAATTATTTCTTTAAAGTGGTTGTTTTGTAGTTTCTTTCCTACTGAGTTTGAGAGAAAAAGTTTCTTATTAGTAAGAGTAAGGGTACAGGGACCCTTCTGCTTCTTGTATTTAATTTTTTTATATTTTAGAAATTATTATTATTATTATTAATCCTGAGACAGGTTTCTCTGTGTAGCCCTGGCTGTCCTGGAACTCACTCTGTAGACCATGCTGGTACTGAACACACAGAGAGCCGCCTGCTTCTGATTCCCAAGTGCTGGGATTAAGGCAATCGCCACCACCATTGCTTGGCTGTATATTATATATTTAATTTATATACATGTATGTGTGTCTGTGTGTGGGTTTGTGCATAAGAGTGAATGCCCATGGAGGCTAGCAGAGGGTGTTGGAGTCCCTGGAGCTGGAGTTAAAGTTATTGATCTGAAGCTATATACTTCCTGGGTGTATACCACCTGGCATGGGTGCTGGGAACTGAACTGGCATTCTTAACGGCTGAGCCCTTTCTCCAGCCCCATAATTAAAGGTCTTATGATTGAAAATTAATTAATATTTGTGCTTGAAGTAATCAGATTGAATGCTCTTGGATAAATATGATCTTAGATGATCATATCTACTCGTGANTAGATTATAGAATGTGTCTGGAATATCTTGAGCAGCTTCTCGTGGATCCAGAGTTTTTTCTGGTAAAGTAATTTAGAATATAACATGTTTTTGGTTTAAAATAAACTGGGCACATGTCTACGACCCCTTGGGTCCATTTGAAATGACAGAAATTAATGCATGGTACACTTAAAAAAATCAATGTAAAGACTTAGCAACCAAACAAGATACAAATATTATGAATTTTGGTAGTGTGAAATAGTTGGGAGTTTTCTGTTGTCCAGGTCCAGCCTCAGTCTTCGGCAGGTCCTTTGTCCCTGGGCCTTGGAGCTGGGGCTTTGCCATTGAGTCTGTTTCCCTTAGCTGCGGGAGACCTATATAATGGAGTGCTGTGTTCTATGGCTGACAGAAGTTGCTGTCCCCCACCACACCCAGTGGCCTAAGGCATTTGTCCACTGGGGAGAAAGGGCTAGGCAGGCTTTGTGCCCTGCCTTCCATAGGAGCAGCCACTGCCCTTTTCCAGTGGAGTTGGTGAGTAGGTGTGGCTTCTTCCTGAGTCAGTGGCTTCCAGATGTTTCCACTTACCTTCTAGTCCTTAGTGGTTGGTGACAAATTAACTCGAGAATTCTTTTTAGCCGCTTGCATGGTGCTTGTTAGTCCCTTTCCCCCTGGCTTCCCACAAGGCAGTCAGTATTTACTATCACGGGAAATGTCCATCTTTCTCCAGTTTGATATTTTATTTTATGTGTATGAGTGCTTTGTCTGCATGTATGTATGTGCACCATGTTTTTGCTTAGTGCCCACGGAGGCTAGAAGAGGGTATCCNGTCCCCTGGAGCTGGAGTTATGGATGGCTGTGAGTCACCTTGTGGGTACTGGGAATTGAACAAGTGCTTGTAAGCACTGAGCCATCTCTTCAGCCCTTTCCCCTGGATTTAGTTTGCATGGTTATCCTGCAGCCTGAGCTATGAAGTATTTAAGAATACCTAACACTTGCTGGCAAGATGGCTTAGTGAGTAAAAGTCTTCGTGGTCAAGCTGGTTGAACCTGAGTTCAGTCTCTGGACCCACATGATGGAAGGAGAGAACTGACTTCTTAAGTTGTCCTCTGACCTCCACAAGAGGTCACACACAAATGCTAAATAAATATAATAAAAACTTAAAAAAGAATACTTATGGTTTTGTAAATTATTTGGCTTTTGCATGTTTGTGTGCACGCAGCATGCATTTCGATCTCTTCATCCAGGTGTAGGCCTGCATGTTTACTGGGANGTTTGTCAGATCTGAGCTGGAGGCATTACCCTTCCTTTACATCTTACTTCCCTTCTGCTCCTTACATTACTGCTTCCCCTTCACATTCTACCTACCTTAACTGGGATCTNTTGTTACAGAACTTTTACTACTAACACAATACTACAAAGACAGCTTAGTTATGATTCTGTTCTCAAGAAGCATTGTAGATTCAGATCAATAAATTTATTCTGTTGCTGCTCCTAAATAGGAGTAATAAAGAACTATGATTGCTATTAATAGGAATAATAAAAAGTACTTCTAATGTCAGTAATTCAATTTTATTGAGTATTTACTATGCGGCAGGTCTTATGTCAAGTGTTGTACATGCAGCGTTGTCTCTNTGTGTGTGTGTGTGAGTGTGTGTGTGTGTGTTTGTGCGTGTGCTCCTTGTTGGTTAACTGAGGTGCTTCCACAGTGCAGGTGTAGGTGCTGTTTATCTCAGTTACAGTTCTGTCTTCAGAACCCCTAATGGCAGCACACAGTTGCTGGTGACACATTAGACTCAAGGTGGATTTCACTAGGTTTGATAACTTTAGTTCTTTCTGGGCCACAACACTTTTATGTCAGGACATACTTCCTTCAGCAAGAGTTTATATGTACTGTGATATCCCGATAAGACACTTGCATTTGGCTAGGCCCCTTCTGGCTCTTGAGTCTGACTCATTTGTGTACAAGGACCGTCCTGATCTTGTTTGCTGTTGTTGGCTAGCACTCGAAGAGGCCAGTGCTTTCTGCTTTGTTTCTCACAGTAGTCTCGGCATGGCTACTGGGTCTGTATGTGATAAGAGGAGAAATTGAGGACTAGAGTTGTGACTTTCCCCAATGCCACCCAGCCTGTACATAAGCAAGAGGCTTTCAACCAGGCTTCACTTTAGTGTATTTACCATGTAAGTATAGCCCTGTNTGAACACAGATGCAACCTCCCCATATTAAAGACTTGTTTCTAGATTAGTAGTGGGATATTTGTGCATCTAGCTTATTTGAGTTTTAAAGAAAAAGCCCTGTCTTCGGATGGAATGTCTGCATTTAGAAAGAAAGCAATTTCCTAAGACCTTGAGTCATGACTTAAGTTGGAAGACTTTAAATGCCATGAGCTGAGGGCTGAAAAGTAGAATTGAGTCTAACATCAGGCCCTGTTGCTTTCCCTGCCACCCACTTCCAGTTTCTTTTAGGTCTAAAAACAGCTTGTCTGGTATGTGACTTCAGGTAAATTAATACCAAAGCTAAAGTATCATTAGTAATGAGGAGTGAGAGAGTGCTGTATTGTTGTTACAGGCAGGCCTTGTCCCTGGGCTCTTCTGAGATTCTTCCTGGTCTCTCTTCTGTTGTTGGATCTCACAGTATGTCTGTGTAGGTGAGGTGTACCGTGGATGGAGGTGGTAGGAGGAGACAGTTTGTGTTTAATGATTGTGATTTGTTAATTCTGTGGGTTGGTCAGGCCTTTGTGTTTGATCCTGCAGAGAACACACTACTTGTAACAGCACACAGGTTTCCCTTTGTCTGATGCTAGTTTACAGAGGTTCAAGTGGTTCTGCATAGATTCATTCATCCCACTGTTAGAAAGCTGACTCAACAGTCAGACCTTGCTACTGAGCGACACTGGTGTCCTATTTACATCTTGAGAGTGGCATCTATCCCAAAGAGGGCTAGTGGAGATTGTTAGTGTTGTGTGATATTTCCTGATCTCAGAGGATTTAAAGGCAATATTCCTTTCTCTTTGAACACAAGATAGAAACAATTGAGTTGATGTAAGAGAATTTTCAAGTTAAGTGTCTTATGGCTTTCTTTTTCAAGCTCCCAATTGAAGACGTCTGCAGCTTAGCATCCCAGTCACTGCCCATTGAGCTGACTGCTGTGGTGCCTGAATCTACAGAAGACATCCTCTTGAAGGGCTTCGCTTCCTTAGGAATGGAAGAAGAAAGAATTGAGACTGCACAGCAGGTAAATGGTACCACCTTTGCTAGGGACATTGGATTGTTCTGGTTGTCTCAACACAGCAAGTACAGGCTAAAAAAAAAAAAGGACAGTGTAGGCATGTCTAATTTGCACCATGTTTTCTAGGGTAGCTATGAACATGGCCTAACACTTGCAGATGACATCACAGTGTCAAAGGTTAGACACCCTGAAAGGCACTAGCATCAGGTCTTTGTAGAACAGTCTTGGTTTTGTGTTAGTTTTGGGTATTAACTGTTTTAAGAGACCCTGTTGCCTATCTTAGTTAGGGTTTCTATTGCTGTGAAGAGACACTATGACCACGGCAACTCTTATAAAGGAAAACATTTAATTGGGGCTGGCTTACTGTTTCAGAGGTTCAGTCCATTATTGTCATGGTGGGAAGCATGGCAGAATGCAGGCAGACATGATACTGCAGGAGCTGAGAGTTCTACATTTGGATCTGCAGATAGCAGGAAGAGAGAGAAACACTAGGCCTTGAACATCTGAAACCTCAAAGCCCACCCCCCCAAATGACACACTTCCTCCAGCAAAGCCACACCTACTCCAATAAAGCCATACCTCCTAATAGTGCCACTCCCTGGTGACCAAACATTCAAATCTCTGAGTCTTTGGGGGCCATTCTTATTCAAACCACCACATTGCCCAATTATATTGGNAATATAGATTAAAAATATGATAAGCTAATAGAATAACCTAATAGGNCTGGAACAATGGCCTATTGGTTAAAAGTACTGGCTACTCTTCAGGGTATCCAGGTTTGATTTCTAGCACCCACATTGGGTTGCTAAGAGCTGTTGTTTTACCAGGTGTGGTGGCCCACACCTTTAATCTCAGCACTTGGGAGGCAGAGGCAGGCGGATCTCTGTGAGTTCAAGGCCAGCCTGGGCTACCGAGTGAGTTCCAGGAAAGGCACCAAGGTTACACAGAGAAACCTTGTCTCGAAAAACCAAAAGAAAAAAAAAGAAGAAAAAGAGCTGTTNTTTTGTTTGTTTGTTTGTTTTTTAAGACAGGGTTTCTCTGTGTGTAGCCTTGGCTGTCCTGGAACTTGCTCTGTAGACCAGGCTGACCTCAAACTCATAGAGATGTGCCAGCCTCTGCCTCCCAAGTGCTGGGATTAAAGGTGTGTACCACCACCACCCAGCTTTTCACATTTTAACTCCAGATCCAGGGGATCTGAAGCCCTCTTCTGACATCTGTGGCCACCAGGCATGCACGTGGTAAATAGACATATACACAGGCAAAACACTCACACAGATAAAATAATTTTTAAAAAAATAATAAGAATAAATCTTTATAAAAATACATACATCTAGGTACATGTACATACATCCTTCTCTACTTGTTGCTTGGTAATTCTCTTTTAAAATCCTAAATGTTTTCTTTAGATGGAAGTTTGTAATTATTTTACAGTAATTTAGCTTGTATTTTGGTATTTCCTTATTGCTAATTACAAACCTTAATGTGTAGCAGTTTCTATAGATGCTTCCCTGTTTATTCTTTCTGACTTGGTAAGAGAGTTAGAGCTCTCTGTGGCTGTACCACCCTGAACACACTGCTCTCATCTGATCTTGGGAGCCATGCAGGGTTGGNCCTGGTTAGTACTTGAAGGGGAGAGTTAGAGCTGGCTGAGACAGGAGGATCACCAATTTGAGGCCAGATGTATAGCAGGTTCAAAGACATCCTGGGCTACATAGGCCCTGTCTCTAGTACAAAAAGCAAAGACAAAAAGAGTTAAAGCTGAGGCNTTTCCAAATGAAACATAAAGCAGGTGTACTGAAGTGCATGCATTGTAAGTCAAAAGAGGCAGTGAAGAAAGCAAAGGAGAGCTCTTGCTGTACTTAGAAGACATAGGTGTTCCCCTGTGGTAAAGTTAGGTTGACTTAAATCTACTCCTGGTGTAGGTAGGCTGACCCCCATCTGCTCCTGGTGTAGGTAGGCTGACCCATCTGCTCCTGGTGTATGTAGGCTGACCCCCATCTGCTCCTGGTGTATGTAGGCTGACCCCCATCTGCTCCTGGTGTAGGTAGGCTGACCCCCATCTGCTCCTGGTGTAGGTAGGCTGACCCATCTGCTCCTGGTGTAGGTAGGCTGACCCCCATCTGCTCCTGGTGTAGGTAGGCTGACCCACATCTTAACGTCAGCTTCATATTTACCATCATTTGTGAGTCTCAGCAAATTACTTTTTGGGTCTTTAGTTTCCGAGTCTGTAAAACAAGGATGATTATATACCTATCTTACATGATTTTTATGAGAGTTAAATAACGCATGCAGATATAGTGTGTAGCAAGCACACTATAAATGCTTAGAAAATGTTAGTCAAGTTAGATGACAAGCTTGCACACCTTTGACATTGACTTCTACTTTGAGAGCTGGAGACAGTAATCTTGAACTATGTCTGTGAGTGTTATTGGCCTGTTTGAAACAATCATTTTCTCCCTTCCACACTATCTTAGTATACAAACAGGCAGATTTCAGCATGGCACTTTGATCTGACCACTGTACTGTGCTCTCCCCTTCTTTGGCTGTCCTCTTTCCCCGCCTTCCTCCACTCTTTTTGTCTTTATTAAGACATTTATTTATTTATTTTACATACCAACCACAGGTCCCTCTCTCATTCTCCCCTCCAGCTCCCCCCCCAGCCTCCCCCCTACCCCTTCCTCCACTCTTGCTGATCATTCTCTCTCACTAAATAGTTCCCCTTCAGTGAAAACACAATCTTCTGTAATAAATTCACACTTGTATATCTCCCTAATAGTTTAAAGCATCTACTATGTTGGGTTATGATTTATATATAATAAAATCTACTCACTTTAAGTGTCAGCCAGATAAGTTTTTGAGTGTATACACTGGTATAACTACTGCTATCAAGATATGAACCTGATATGAACCTGCTTTTTTTTTTTCTCTTTTTAAGACAGGGTTTCTCTGTGTAATGGTCCTAGCTGTTCTAGAACCAGACTAGCCTAGAAGTTTTAGAGANCCACCTGTCCCTGCCTCCCAAGTGCTGTGCTGTTGCTGGTTTTCTTTTTGTATTTTGAGACAGAGTCTTGTGTAGTATAGGCTGTCTGTCTTAGNTAGGGTTTCTATTGCTGTGAAGAGGCACCATGACCACAACAACTCTTATAAAGGAAAACATTTNATTGGGGTTGGCTTACAGTTTCAGAAGTTTAGTCCATTATCAGGCAAACATGGTGCTTGAGGTAGCTGAGAGTTCTACGTCTGCATCAGCAGGCAGCAGGAAGAGACAGTGAGCCACTGGTTCTGGCTTGAGCTGAGACCTCAAAGCTCACCCCCTAGTGACACACTTCCTCTAACAAAGTCACATCTACTCCAGCAA
>LZPO01087185.1:291476-308799 GCA_001675575.1 Neotoma lepida | reverse complement strand
TTTTTTCTTTCTTTGAGACAGGGTTTCTGTGTAGCCCTGGCTGTCCCTGGAGCTCACTCTGTAAACCAGGCAGGCCTCACACTCACAGATATCCACCTGCCTCTCTGCCTCCCAAGTGCTGGGATTAAAGTTGTGTGCCACCACCACCCAGCATATTTCCTCTTTATAATGAGTTGGTCCTTTTGGATGATACTTGAATTTTATAGGTCTTCCTAGAACATCTATTCAGCTGGTCCAGATCGCAAGACGTTAAGAAGAACTACACTTGAATGTTCTTTCTTGTGTTAAGAAGAACTACACTTGAATGTTCTTTCTTGTTTCTCTGTGTAGCAAATCGCTCAGAGTTTAAAAGATGAGCAAAAGAAGGCGCCCTCAGAAGCTTCCTTTTCAGATGTTCGGTTAGAAGAAGGAGAGTCCAGCAGTTTAAGAAAATCTGGTATGTTACACTGTCTTAACTTCTGGCATTTATTTAGTCAGTTAATTAGCCTTATTGAGGACTGTGTCTCTGGCATATAAAACAGCTTGTGCTTTCCTACTTCCCCGGGGCAGATCGATAGATCCCAAATGTAATTCAGTAGAATGAAATGCTAGTGGATATTCTGGATGCTCCTGGACCATGAAGAGCTTTGGGGCNTAGAAGTTGGGAAGGGCATATGCTGAGTGCCGGAGGTGGGGGTCAGTGTGAGGTGTGGTGTCTGGAAGCTAGAGTATGTTTTTATAGAGAGTGTGAGAGAGTCGGGTGAAGTTGGATGGTGTCATCTCTGGGCAGGTGGTCCTGGGTTGTATAAAAAGCAGGCTGAGGAAGCCATGGTGACCAAGTCAGTAAGCAGCGCCCGTCCTTGGCCTCTGCTTCAGACCCTGCCTCCAGGTTCCTGCCTTGAGCTCTTGCCCCGGTTTCTTTCAGTGATGGAGTGTGACACAGAAGTTATAAGGTCGCATGAGCTCTTTTCTCCCCTAAGTTGATTTTGGTTAATGTGTTGTCATAGGAACAGAGAAGCCACCCAACAGGGAAGGGATCTTGAGCTGTGCCTTACAGTGTTCAGCCACCCTCCACTGAGCATGTGGAGTGTAGATAGTATTTCCATACATATATGTATGTACAGTGTGCCATAGACACAAATGCATACCAGAACCAAAGATTTAGCGTGAACTAAAGAATGGAAAGTACTATGGTAGTAATTTTTACTAGTTATTATTTTAAATTGATATTTGAGATTTATTGGATTAAATAAGACATTAAAATTCCATTTGTTTTTACTATTTTATGGTGGCATTTTAATGTACCACATTTCTGATGTCTGTTATAATTTTGTCATAGTAACAATGTTATGTTATAATTCTGAAAGCACTGTTCNTAGGCTATAGTAGGAGGACTGGTTTAATGATAAAGACTGAGGCATGGTTGATGCTTTGAGTTTATAGATCACCCAGGACAGAGTCCATCCGTTGTATGGAAGGGGGGACGTCCACAGTGCCCATGCTAAGGAGCTAGTGGGGCAGAGGAGAGAGCTGAGCTGACTGAGGAGGGGCAGGCGGGTGTCATTGAAGGCAGGGGAGCTCGTTAGAGAAGGGGACACTGCTGTAATACGGTGGACTAATGGGAGGAAGAAGAAAATCTGAGAAAGTTGTTAGAATAGAGTTCCAAGAAAGTCACATGGAAAGTACGGTGTCTGGGAAAGTCAGTGAGGATTGAAAACCTTGACACTAAGAAGGTCAAGAATACATGTCATCTGCATGGTGCTGCCATTAGCATGGGAACAGGAGGCTGGTAACATGAGGAGCAGGAGACCTGAGTGTAGTCATTGCTCTAGTTCTCATGTGTGGAAAGTAAAGAGAATTAGAGCTCCCGAGAGGAGGTAAGATGTGTGAGTTCATAATGTGGAATGGTGACCTGGCAGAGTGCTTGGGGACTTTTCTGTGAACACACCAATTATCAGTCCCTTAAAGAGCACAGGCTTTCTTCTTATGTACAGAAGTGAGGGGAGGGGAGAGCGATGGCNGAGGACTTGCAGGAGGACCATAGAGGTTGCCCTGCTCTGGCAAGGTGGCTCTGTCAGGACACTCCCCTGGTAAAGTTAAATACATAATGAAAAGTGAGCAGACTCGCCCCCTGCAGCTTCAGAGTACTCAACTCTTACTTGGTACTTTTTAGTTCTTTGTATGGAAGGAGGGATCCTGCAGATAGCAGACTTCAATAAAATCTAGGGTCTCTACTGCCTAAGTGTTCTTTGATCTTTCCTTTGAGACAGGGTTTTATGGAGACCAGGCTGTCTTTGCACTCTGACCCTCCCTGCCTCCACTCCCTGAGCTGCTGGGCTTACCGGCTGCCCCACTGTCCTCAGCACCCGCAGTGCTGAGGGGTCACANCCAGGCCTCTGTCTGTTCTAGACAAGCACTCCACTATCTTTAAGACATTAAAAGAAGATCTTAAAAAAAAAGAGTGGCCTTACGGAAGATGTTAAAGATTATACAAGTTATATGACTTGTATAATGCTTACCAAAGTACAAAATGAAAATACTTTTTAAAATTTGTCTTTTCAAATGAAAAAGTTAAACTTCAACATTTTCCCCATTTCTCTCCCCCAGTCTGTGCCACAGGACCATCAGATCTTTTATTATTTATTTTAAAACTTTTCCCCTTTATTTTATGTGAATGGATGTTTTGCCTGCATGTATGTCTGTGTACCACATGTATGCAGTGCCTGTGGGGCCAGAACAGGGCATCGGAGCTCCTGGAACTGTAGTTCCCGAGGGTTGTGAACTGCCATGTGGGTGCTGGAATGGAACCCCTAGGTCCTCTGGGAGAGCAGCCAGTGCCCTTGACCACTGAGCCATCTCAACAGCCCTTCCTTCAGATCTTTTGAACAATCCAGATCTAGATATTTTTTAAGAAATAATATTTATTTTGCAGTATTACTAATTCATCATAGACTTTCATTTTTTTTATTGTTGAAAAAATATGTAGAGAAGTGAAAAGAAAGATAAAATGAACACACATATGCACCACCTACTTTTGAGATTGAGTGTATATCACAAGTGCACACAAACACTTTTTTGGTAGGCTTTACTGTCTAGCCTAGGCTAGCTTTGAAGGCTTGACAATTCTCCTTTAGCCTCAAGTGCTGGCGTTAAAGTTGTGGCCACTGCACCAGATAGCCAGACACTTTACATTGTTGGTATCCTTGCTTGATACTTTGCCCTCGAGTAGTACTGCGTCTCTTCGAATGAGGACGTCTCTTATGTAACTACATGTTATTACTGTGCTAAAAATGTAGTTTCTTAAGACGTCCTTGACTAGTTCGTATGTGAGTGTTGCCTACACTATACGGAGAAGTATGCGAGCTCTGCCTTTGTAGCTCTTTAAATCTGGCTCTGGATACTGAAGGGACTATGATTCTCTTGCAAAGGTGTCTTGTTTAGGCACTCCTACTGGCACAAAATTGCCTTTTCTCACTTGAATGGTGGGGGCAGTTCTTATCATCTGGGAGCTAATACAGCGTAGACATGAGGGCAAGGTGCCAGGCAAGCCAGCTTTGATCCATGTTCCTGTTAAAATTGTCTTGTTTATTATGCTTGCTATAGGTCTGTAATCTAGCTACTTGGGAGACTGGGTCAGGGGGATCACAAGTTGAAAACCTGCCTGAACTAAAGTGAGTTTAGGGCAGCTTGAACAACTTAGCAAGATCTTGTCTCAGAATTTAAAGAGTTGAAAAAAAGGAGAGGAGGGATGTGACTATTGCCCAGTGATGGAGTGTTTGCCCAGCATGTGCGAGGCCCTGGGTCTGATCTTCTGTACTGAAAAAAATTTATTTTCTTGTCACTCTTTTACCTTCATTGGTACCCACTACATACAGATCTGCCTTCTAGAATCTGGTTGTGTTCCATAAGTATGCTGTTGATGTATTACATAAAGATTATTGGGAAAAATAGCTAATGTTGAGTGGTATTGAGCTAGAATGTGTATGGCCATGTGTACTCCAGTTTTTCTCAGTGTTAACCCTTACCTGTCACTGGTTTAAGGTATTTTTTTTTTTTATTAAATATGAGGTGGGGGAGGAAATTGATATCTTCAGCCATTGATAGCCAGTGAGAAGAAATAGTTTATAGCTGCCGTGTAAGTTACTGTATGACAGATATCCACATGCCTGGAATATATGTGTTCTTTTCCATTTGGGTTTTAGGTTCAACAGACTCCCTCAACCCTAGACCACAGAGCACGATTTCTCCAGCAGATCTTCACGGGATGTGGTATCCCACAGTGCGAAGAACGCTTGTCTGTCTCTCCAAATTATATAGATGCATAGATGTATGTGTGTGAATTCTTTTATCTTTACTCTGAACTGCTTAGTCTAGAATTTGCTTGGAATATTTTTAAGTTCTAATCTGCTTTAAGAGCTTGTGCAGTATTTTGATATTCTTAGAGTCATGATTTTTAGATATGTGGTAACTTGAAGGTTGATCTAGTTTAGGGACTCCTCAAAACTGTGGGTAAGTTTTAGTGTGTGTTTATCTTTGTATCTTTCTGAGGACCCAGGCTGTAGTTTTCATCAGAAGGAGTCCATGACCAGAAATAAGTTCAAAACTAGTGATGAATTTGTCTGCTTTAGTTTATAAAGAGATGAAGTAAAGATGTAGTCAGGATGTGAAACACTATATTGGATTACCACCGTGGCATAATATTTATATAAATGTAGCCACTGTGATATGTTTGTTGTTGAGACAGGGTCTTGCTCAGTAGCTAGCTCTAGTTGACCTTGAACCTGCGGATCTGTCTGCTGCAGCTTCCCTGTGCAGGCATTTCAGGTGGGCACTACCATGCCCAATCCCTGTAAATCCAGTTTGGCACTTATTTCAGTCAGCATCCTTAACAAATAGTGCATGAGTGCCTGTATTCCTAGTCATGAACTAAGTTTAGTTACGTGCTGAAGTTAGCAGAATTTTTTTTTTTTTAAAAGCACCTTTTTAGGTTGCACATTTTTTGGGGAAATAGTTGTTTTAAGCATGCTGAGTTAAGGATATGGTTACTGTTCCCTGCAGTGTGGTTACTATTCCCTGCACTGTGGTTACTATTCCCTGCAGTGTCAGATTTAGCTACATACTTGCTGTCAGTGGTTTACACTTAAAGCAAAATATTTTATAAATTTGGTGGTTTCAACTCTCTATTTCTTAATTGATTGCTGTAATTCTACTGCATGTGAAGTGAAGTGATTGTATCTAGTCATGGAATGAGTTGTCCAGACCCCACTACTTTTTATGAGTATGGCTTGCCGGGAGGTAGTGGTGCATGCCTTTGATCCCAGCACTTGGGAGGCAGAGTCAGGTGGATCTCTGTGAGTTTGAGACCAGCCTGGTCTACAAAGCGAGTTCCANGACAGGCTGCAAAGCTACAGAGAAACCCTGTCTCGAAAAACAAAACAAAAACAAAACAAAACAAAAAAAAAGAGAGTATGGCTCAAGGGGAGTAGGTGTGTACTCTTTGTGTTCTGTACACACACACACACATACACACACACACATACACATACACACACACACACACACACACACACACACACGCGTGCATGCATTAGAAACACACACCATACACAAGAGCATATGTACATTGACACATGCACCTATGCTCATTCCAACACATATGCAAATGTACGTATANACACACACACACACACACACACACACACACGTGCGTGTGCGCAGTGCTTCATATTTCAGACTCTTAGGACCAAATAAGGCCTCACATTTGTCTTACGGCATCAGTCACCCATACTACTATGACGGGAACTGTGGCTCACGGATCTCTTCCATTGTGGGCTGGAAGGACATTTGGCATCTTTGCTTCTTTAGGTTCCCAGTAGGGAATGATGCGTGAGACCAGGGGTCAGAAACTTGCTGTTGTGGAGCCAAGATCCCAAGGTGAATGTGCAAGGGTCCTGTTCCACACATGCCTTTGTTACCCCAGACCTCAGTGCATAAAGCTTTGAGGATGCTGACAGGAATGTCAGCTAAAGCATAGGTGGGTCTGAGAGGTTACTCTGTCTGCTTGTTCTTTCTCCACTTACCTCATATCCAAACCTTTTGTTGTTTTTTTGAGGCTGAGTCTTATTCTGTAGCCAGTATTGCACTAGAACTGTGTTGCCCAGGCTGTCCTCGAACTCTCAGCAATCCTGTTCCAGCCTTCTGAGTGCGAGGGATGTAGGCATGAGCCACTGTGCCCAGCTCTGAAGTAGAAATCTTTGTTTTTATTTTTGTTTGTTTCTTCCTCATCCCCCAGACAGGGTCTCTTGTACTCCAGGCTGGCCTCCTCCTTGATAATGTCACTGATATTGTCCTGCATTGGGATTATAGGCAGGTGCCACCAAGCCTGGCTGCACTGAATTAATTACACTTTATAATAAAAAAATGCTTTATGTATGTATGTAAGTGTTTTGTCTGCATGTATTNCTGGGAATCATGTGTGTGCTTGTTCCAGAGGAGGGCAGAGGAAGGCATCACAGATGAACCTGGAATGAGATGGTTGTGAGCCCCTGTGTGGTTGCTGGGAATCAAACCTGTGTCCTTTGGAAGAGCAGCCAGTGCTCTTCACCACTAAACCATCTCTCCTGCTCCCCCAGTCATCTGAATTCTCTGTATTTCCACACACTACTTTCTACTTCACTGGCTTGTTTGGGTCAGCTTTCTACTGTTGATTGCTTGCATTGTTTCTATTTTTCCTCCTGTTTAAAAGAACACTGCAGGCGAGAGCCTTGTGTGCGAATCTTAAAGCATCATTTCTAACTACCTGGGATACACTTTTAGACATACAAGACGATTGGTTTATAGTTAATTTTGAGTTTAGAAACAGCCTTCTAGCTGGGTGTGGTGGTACACTTATCTATGTGACCCCAGAACTCAGAGGCTGGGGAAGGAGGGTCTGGAGTTAGAGGCCAGCCTGCACTGCATAGCAAGTTCTAGCCCACTACATGAGATTGTCCTGGAGTGGACACTGTGGCTAACCCTACCTGCCTAACTGATATCTGTACCTTCCAGGGACCCCCACAGTGCTAGCTGTGAGTAGGTGCTAGTGTGTTTAGTAAAGGACACATGGGCATTTCAAGACATGAGGGCATATTACAGAGCCATGTGGCAGTCAAGAAAGGTTGAATGGACATAAAAAAGTTTGAGGGAGAATGGTTCAAGTATTAATCCGGTGATGAAGGGATGTCAACATTGTTTTCTGCCTTTAATGGCTTTACATTTTCCTGCAGAGGCTGATATTTCTCTCTTCTTCCACCAGAGGGCGGTGTTCCAAGGATTATCACAGGAAGCATTGTCTGCCTGCATACAGTCCTTGCTAGGAGCATCAGAGTCTATCAGCAAAAACAAGGTTTGATGAAGCGTTAGGTGAAATTTTATTACCTATAATAGAATTGTACAATATGCCATTTATTTAGAACCACAGGAATTTAAAGCCACTTAGCAGTAAGATTTGTTTGTTTAGGAGTGAATTTGGAGAGCCTTTGAAGGAAACATTTCATTGTAGTGCTCACTTAAGACTGCAGTAAGAGAGTGTACTTTGCTGATGTACCAGGAGTGGTACTGAGGGTCTAATACTGAAGGATAAAGATGAGGAAATGGCACTGCTATTTCCCCAGAATACTAAGAAAGTATGTTCAAGGAAACAGCATCATCCCTACAGGTTTCTTTGTTTGTTTTGGTTTTTTTGAGACAGAGTTTCTCTGTGTAGCCCNGGCTGTTCTGGAACTCACTTTATAGACCAGGCTGACCTCGAACTCACAGAGATCTGCCTGCCTCTGCCTCCCGAGTGCTGGAGTTAACGGTGTGCACCACCATGCCCGGCCATCCCTCCAGTATTTTAAATAGTCTCATAGTCTTATCTGGAAGAAATCAACCAGTTAGCTTTGAGGATAGGCAGTTATAGTCCTTGTGTTGTGTGACTTAAAGTAGTTGTCGTGGCTTATGGTTTGTAATCAGCATGGGCTGTGGGGCTGGGAACTTGTGGTCTGTGCTCCCCCTCAGCCTTTTCAGAAAGTAGAGCATGGGCAGCAGTGTTGCCCTACCAGGCTCTCACGAGAATGCCTATTGCCTGCAGAGAGGTATCACTGAGAGGTAGCCAGAATTTCACCATTCTTTGCAGTGTTCAAGACTATGAATTCCAGATTTACAAATTCGATTTCTAACTTCAAAACTTTAGATAATTGAGAAAAGTCTCCTGATAAAAGAATCTGGTATCTTGTTACCAGAAAAGCACCGCCTCTTTCTCCATTTGTGCATGATGTTGAGAGAGCATGGAACAAACAAATTCTAGATAGGCAGAGTTAAGTTTTAAATAGTATCTGTGAGTCTCGTCTCTCACATTTTTATGATTGGTGAAATTTAGACTCATGCCTAAAATCACTGGGGGCAATGGTTAAGTAAATTGGGACATATTCTGTATGATGGAATATTACACAGTTGCAAAATTTAAAGATGTGAAACAGCAAATGTTAGCTAACTGTGTTAAGACAGATAAAGGATAACATAGAAAAAAGATACAGACTGTGGCTTTGTATAGCAAAAATGCCATGAAGGAAGTGGGGACTGGGTGATCCCTGCCCTTATTCCCTACACATTTTTTTATTATCTGTACGTTTTGTACAGTGAGCATGTTTCTCAGCTCATTAGGAGGAAGACTGACTTAACTGAAGAGGCGGTCACATGCTATGGCCTCTCATACGCTGTCTTCTCCTTTAAGCCCCTGAGCCTCTGTCCTCATTACTTGTATGTCACCGTCCATTATGTAATTATTTCCTGCATCTTAGAAGAGTTTATGTGTGTCTGGGAAACCCTCTGCTTGGTAGGCATGGTTAGCTTATTTGTTTCTGTGGCTGAGATTGTGTACTTTTTGCCTTTCAACTTAGGAGTTTTTCTAGGTTTTTTAAGGTAAAGTATCATTACAGACATAAATTGAATACCTAGTCTGTAATAAATTAGCACGATACTATTTTCTTGAGTTACAACAGCTTTAATAAAGTAAATGAAGTCTAAGTGACGCAGTTTTTGCTGTCAAAGTTGTCCTTTTATAACTAGACAAGTATTTAAAATTTGCAGCGTTTCATCTTGATCTGCTGCTGTGTTCCGCAGCAAAGTGAGTTTCCCTTATACAAGTTGTTCTGATAGTGAGTGTGTCCACTAGAAGTTGGTGGAGAGATTGAGGAGCTGCCACTTTGTTTATGAATCCTTTTAGACTGATTATGAAGGATAAGTTTATTAGAAATGTTTTCAAAATAAAGTTGTGCCTTGAGGAGCAGCCTTGCTTTATTAATACACAGACTTCTATTGTGAGGCCTGTAATTGTTGTTCCGGGCCTTCCTCAGAGCTCTGAGAGCTCCACTTCAGTCACAGGGCTGTCACAGACAGTCCTGAGACAGCAGAAACGTTCGTGTAGGGACAGCAGGTAATCCAGGGTGGGGATGTCAGTCCATTTTGTACTAATGTTCTAGATGTCAAAACCATGTGGGCCAAATGGGGACAAACGTCCTCCTCAGAGAAACTAGAAGGCTGTAAGCAAGCAGATTCAGACTTATCCTTTGAGTGATTCTGCTGCTTGGGGTGGTCCTTAGGTTGCAGCATCTTTTTACCTCTGTGCCGCCTTAACAGGCTTGATTTCTCTTCCTAGTCTTTGTGGATTTGCTCTTTTGGATTCCTTAAGTGGAACAAGTGATAATGGTCAGAGTTTGAAGTAAGAATTTTCCAGAGAACTTTGACATGGTGACCTCGAGAGAGTTTATTGTGCAGTAGAGTATTGGCCCCTCAAGGCTGTAAATCTGCGTGGAGTTAATGTTGAGTGATAGTGTATTTTGTATGCTNCAATTTTGATTTAATCTGTCATAATATCCATTTCTTTTGTCTTACAATTTAGACTCAGATTGATGGACAACTTTTCTTAATTAAGCACCTTTTGATTCTTCGAGAACAAATTGCTCCGTTTCACACTGAATTCACCATTAAGGAAATTTCCCTGGACCTCAAGAAAACTAGAGGTACTTTGTTGTCCTGGCTGGCACAGTTGGGTGTGTTTGACCTGTCCAGGTGTGTCAGCACAGGCTACAGGTTTATTTTATGTTCATCTGCAATTTCTTTTGCATGCTTTGCTTGCTAAATATGTTACTTATTCGTACTAAACTGAGCTGTTGGTATCCTAATTCCTTCTATTTGTTGTATTTTCTTTATGAAAGGAGCTATATCTGAACATTGCCATGTATAGTACAGTTTAACTCTCCTGGGCCCTTCCACATATTACCATAAGCTACTAACAGATGAAAATCACTGTAATAAATACCTATAAGATAAATAGCATGTGTCAGCAAATTGGGGTCTACGTGTCTGAGAGTCAGGTTTCCTTCCTGGTTCTTGTGTAAACTTGAACCGAGGGGTGGTTAACTCCCATAGCCCATCTTCCTCCTGTGTAAAAGGAGCATAATCACGTTGTCATGGTACCTTCATTAGTTACCAAGATCCTTAAGAATGACAATGAGTACAAAGATACGTCACTGTGCTTAAGGTTACATCAAGATGGAGATGCTTATTGTTAAGCAAGGTGATGTGAAATTTGTAGGATTTTGACTNATCTTGGGGAAGATGATTCATTTCTCCTAATTATTTGTTTCCAAATTAACAGATTTTTTTTTATATGCATTGGTATTTTGCCATGAGTGTCAGGTCCCCTGGAACTGGAGTTACAGACAGTTGTGAGCTGCCAAGTGGGTTCTGGGAATTGAACCTAGGTCTTCTGGAAGAGCAGACAGTGCTCCTAACCGTTGAGCCATCTCTCCAGCNGTGAATTAATAGATTTTTAAGAGATCAAAGTACATACAGTCTGAGTTCTTGACTGTAAATAGTTAAGGATGCACCATAAATATTATTTGTTTCTCTTACAGATTTTTGTAAGCTGTTTTTTCCTTAATGATTTCCAGAGATTTAAGCTCTTATTCCTTAAGCATTCATTTGTGTAATGAATTCACTTCCCTCTTAATCTTGAGGCAATTGAAGGAATAGTGACTCTAATTATTTTCTGTGTTCTGTGATTCAGAAATGCCTAGTACAGCATCCCAAAGATAGTAGGCTTTTAGCTCCCTTATCACTGTGGTTATCTGAAAGTGAGGATTTAACTCAGCTGAGTTGGTGTTGGTCTCCTGATGAGTCCTATCAAAGCAGGTGGCCCTGTGTTTCTAATACTGTCATATGATCATCACAGTAAATGCTTTTTGGCTTTGTAAAGCCTGTGGGTATTACTCATATAATTGGTCATTTTCACTTTTAAATAGGATTCAGGTTTTCTGGGCTTTGCTTTTAAAGAATGCCCAGTGTTTTAAAAGCATATTTGCACAAGGAGCTTCTTCCCCCTTGCTCCCTGGTTAACTCCCTTCTCTTGGTGTGAGGTATGTGAATGGGGCTTTGAACTGCGTGGAGCTCGTGGCTGCTGATGGCCTTTATTTGGATGATAGATGCAGCATGGTTGTTCACTTTCATTTCTTTCTAACCTGGATGTTGCTGCCACTTGGTTCTGCTCTAAGGCTGCTGAGACATGAGGAAATGAAATAGACTGAGATTTTGGCAGGACTTCTTTCCCTACCATATTATGAAAGTCATGCGAACCTACCATGTGGTTGGTGACTTGGTTCTGTTCACTGTGACAGTCTCCTGAGTACTGAATCTGATAGAGGTTCCTTTTCATTAAGGCCCAGATCAAGGCAATACTTAGGACCGTGGCATGTGCTTGCAGAGCAGGGCTGGGAGCAGTGTGTGCTTTGCTTTTTTCAGTCTGGAAAAGCAAAGCCAGAGTCTTTTAAAAGCTGTTACCTAATAATACTTCCTATCTTAACTTTTAAGCCTCTAACCTCTCATGACTAATGGTATATCTTATTGCATTTGAACATCAATGAGACCTCAGTCAGTACTCTCAGAGATTCTAGTTAGTCTGGAGGTTAAGGGGTAAATATGTCCTCTTGGTGTTTTCTTCTTGGCTGACACATTTGTTTATTCACTGTCATTCAAGTAAATAAATTTCTGTGCCAGCCAAGATCATAAAGAAGCTGGGTAAGTATGTGCATTTTTAAAAATTCTACTTAACATCTAAAGGCAAAGCATTAAAATTTTATGTATTATCCTGTTTATCTTTTTTTTTCTGTAAATAGATCATTGTGATTAATGGTAATTTTGTAACTGTGACTTTTGGAAATGACTGTGGGCATATAGTCGTCACTGGTGCTCATCTCACTCAGCCCTTCCTGATGGGGACCTAGTGAAGATGGCTGCTTCCTGGCTTGGCAGCAGTAGAGAGCTGGTGTTGCCCAGGGCTTCTCTGTTGAACCTGTACATGTTCACTGGATGAGTAATTTTGTTTCACAGATGCAGCATTTAAAATCCTGAACCCTATGACTGTTCCGAGATTTTTTAGGCTGAATAGCAACAATGCCTTGATAGAGTTCTTGTTGGAGGTGAGAGGAATCTGTTTCATTGGTGGTGGGAGCCAAATGATATTCTTTACATGTCTGGTAATTTCTAGGCACATGCAAACAGAAGGAAATTGTTTTATCTTTTTCAGGGGACTCCTGAGATCAGAGAACATTACCTCGACTCTAAGAAGGACGTAGACCGGCACCTGAAGTCAGCCTGTGAGCAGTTCATTCAGCAGCAGACCAAGCTGTTTGTAGAGCAGCTGGAGGAGTTTATGACAAAGGTGCAGGCTTTCTAGTCCGTCCTTTCTTTCCTAGCTTGCTTTTGAGTTGTGAGAACAGAGTGGAAGGAGAGTGAGTCGGGCTCTTACTGTGTCTTTCTAGGGAAGTTATCACAAAAGCTAGTTTGCAGCTCTGTATGTGAGCTTAACAGCATGTAGTTTCAAAGAACAGGCCATGCAGAGCTGGTTATAGCTGAGCCCTGCTTGGTATGTTCTCTTCTCTACATTGTAATTCTTTTCTGTGCTGGTTGGGACTCTCAGTTTGCAGAAATATCTCCCTCTGGCTCCTGTTGAGGGTCTGTGTGGCAGAGGTCAGAATTTCTTTCTATTTCTATTTTTTTGAGACNGAGTCTTAAGTTCAGATTGGCCTTGAACTTCTGATGTAGCCAAGGATGACCTTGAATTTCTGCCTCTCCTGCCAGTATCTCCCAAGAGCTCAGCTCAGATTGCAGGCATGTGGTACCACACCTATTATACAACTCAGGGCCTTGTGTGTGCTGGGGCAAGCACTCTACTAACTAACCAGTGTTTATAGTTCTGTTTGTTGATTTGAATATGTGCCATTTGAACAAAAGCCTTATTAACAATATGTCTTCTGCTTGCTGCTGTGTTCAGGCTCATTTGAAAAAAATGCAAATATAGGTTGGCACAACAAAACAAACAATGCTGTGCATAGAGGATGTTTTTAATATTCAGAGGCTTGTTTTCTGACTGTGGAGATGGCAGTCCAGTCCCTTCATGAGCTGTAGATTGTCCCCTTCACAAGCTGCAGACCAGCCTGAGACCCTGATGAGATGCTTCATTTTCTTGAATGCGCTCTCCTTCTCTCTCTCTCTTTTCTTTTCTCAAGACAGGGATTCTCTGTGTAGCCTTGGCTGTCCTGGAACTCACTCTGTAGACCAGGCTGGCCCCCAAATCATAATTTTCTTAAATCCTTACCATATCCCTGGCACCCAGAGTTAGGGAAGTGGCTTTATTTCACAGATTGAGAAATGAAGTTTTAAATCATCAGTTGTATGTGGGATAAACCTTTTTTTATCTTGTTTAACTGGTTCCTTCTTTATTTTTGATCTGATAGTAGTTTTTCCNTGAGAAAAATAAAGTACTAGAATACAAACACACACACACACACACACACACACACACANATATATGTGTGTGTATGATATATGTGTAATATAAATATAAAGAATATATATCATATATAATATATTCTTCTGGTTCATTTTTCTGCCTGTCTTAACTATCCTGTTGATGTGATAAAATACCCTCAAAAAAAGCAAATTAAGGGAGGAGGTTCAAGATTTCAGTCNGTTATGAGAGGGAAGTCATTGCACTGGGTGCTTGAGGCAGNTGGTCACATTATATCTACAGTCAAGAAGCAGAGAGTGAGGATTACTTGTGCTCAGCTCTCACTTTCCTTTTTTAGATAGGTCTAGGATCCCAGCCCAGGGAATGGTACCATCCACAGTGAGTAGGTCTTTCCACATCAGTTAACCCAGTCAAGATAACCCCTCACAGGCATGTCCAGAGGCCAGTCTCCCAGGTGATTCTCGATTTCATCAAGTTGACAAGTAAAAATAACCATCACATTGCCCCTGGAAAAACAACCTTTTCTCAAAAACTGTAGATGACCCAGGAGAAAAAATACTGTGGTAAATGTTGAGATAGATACATGTATGAAAACATTTGGTTCAGATTATTTTCTTAAGGCTTTAAGGACTGCAATGCATTTTTCTCATTCTAGACTACCATGGTATACATGTTGCTTGAAACTATTAAATAGGACTTTGAGTTATAGTAGGTATAGAAAAAGTACATGACTGTTTTAGTTAGGGTTTCTATTACTGTGAAGAGACAGCATGACCACGACAACTCTTATAAAGGAAAACATTTAATTGGGTGACTTACAGTTTCAGAGGTTTAGTCCATTGTCATCATGGCAGGACATGGTGGCATGCAGGCAGACCTGGTGCCGGAGAAAGTGCTGAGGGTTCTTTATTTTGATCCACAGAGAACAGGACGTGAACTGTGACAGTGGGAGTAACTTGAGGATAGGAGACCTCAAAGACCACTCCCAGTGACACATTTCTTCCAGCAAGGCTATACCTACTCCAACAAGGCCACACCTCCTAATAATGCTACTCCCTATGGGGGCCATTTCCTTTCAAGCCACATTCTACTCCCTGGCCCCTATAGGCTTGTAGCCATATCATAATGCAAAGAAGCATTCAGTCCAACTTCAAAAGTACCCATGTCTCATATAACAATCTCAAACTTATTTAAAAGTCTAAAGTTCAAAGTCTGAGATTCATAATTGTAATCCCCTATAAAATCAAAATCAAAAAGCAGATCACATATTTCCAATATGTAATGGCACAGGATATACATTACCATTCCAAAACATAGGGAAGGGAGCATAGCGAGGAAATACTGGACCAAAGTAAGACTGAAAACCAGCTGGGCAAACTCCAAACTCTGCATCTCCATGTCTGATGTCAAAACACTCTTCAGATCTCCAATTCCTTTCAACTTTGTTGACTGCAACACATTTCTTTCTCTTGGGTTGGTTCCACTCCCTGTTAGCAACTCTCCTTGGCAGGTATCCCATGGCTCTGGCATCTCTAATATCTCTGGGGTCTCCAATTCAATCCAGGCTTCAACTTCACAGCTTCACCCAATGGCCTCTCTAGGCCTCCATTCAGGGACACCCCTGACACATGCCTGGCCTCAGCAGCTTACCTTAGTCATGGAGAAAGGTTCCATAACTTTTTACTTCTATCCTTGAATCTAAAGCTGGAACCACATGGCTGAAGCTGCCAAGTTCTGCTTCTTGCTGGGGCTGGAACATGGCCCCTTGTTTAATTACATTGTCACCAGCTTTCTGTTTTCCATCGTTTCCTTCACTGCCTGAGCTTGGCTGTTCTGGAATTTGCTGGCCTCAAACTCAGAGATCCTATCTCTGCTTCAGGAGTGCTGGGATTAAAGGTGTGCACCACAACATGCAGCTCTAAACTTTTCTTCAATTCCTTTTCACAAGTTGGAAACTTAGCTGGGTGGGATCTTTCCCTGGGGTCACCACTCCCTTTATCCCATTTCTTAATCTGTTTATCTCCTTGAACACAGAATTTAGATCCATTCCATTACACTTCTTGGTGTTCCTTTTCTCTTCAAATTGTACATTTTGTATTTTTCCTTGCTCAGTTTGCTCTTTTTCATTATAAATCTTCATTGGAGTCAACATCCATAACCATAGGACAGAGTCTATACTAGGCTTTTTTGAGATTTCTTCTGCCAAACAGAATTAGCCTAAATTTCTTCACTTTAGCCTAAGGCACACTCTTTGGACATAGGCAAAAAGCAGCCACATTTTTCTTCTCCTCTGAAACCTCTTGAGCCAGGCTCCCACTGTTCAAATCACCCTCAGCACCACTGTCTTTCATGTTCCTACTAGAATGGCCATTAAGCAGCACTTAAAGTGTTCAACTACTTTTCTAATCCACAGTCCCAAGGTCCATATTCCTTCAAACAAAAAATGTGATCAGGCCTATCATAGCAATACTCTAGTCCCTGGTACCAACTTCTGTCTTAGTTAGGGTTTCTATTTCTGTGAAGAGACACCATGACCATGGCAACTCTTTTGAAGGAAAACATTTAATTGAGGCCTTGCTTACAGTTTCAAAGAGTTAGTCCATTATCGTCATGGTGGGACATGGTGGCATGCAGGCAGACATGGTGCTGGAGAAGGATCTGAGAGTTCTACATCTTGATTCTCAGGCAACAGGAAGTGAACTCTCTCACTGGGCGTGGCTTGAGCATCTGAGACCTCAGAGCCCACCCCCACAGTGACACAGTTCCTCCAGCAAGGCCACACCTCCTAATCTTGCCACTCCCTATGGGGGCCATTTCCTTTCTACCACCACAATGACTTGGAGTTGGGTGAACTGGGTAGACGTGGACCCTTGTCTGCCACCTCCCAACTGAAATCACCAGCAAGTCAGTGGCTTCCAGTCTCCCTCTCAAACCTCTCTCTGTTGAAAGCTGCAGCACCCATCCACCCTATCTGAGGCTGTTATGAGGACTGCATAAGACAATGTGTGAGGATTTTGTGATTGTAAAGCTCCTCAGAAAAGCTGTAGTAAAAGAAGATGGAACTGAACTAAAGATTTTGCATCAGCAAAGTATAAAGCAGGGCATTTTGAAGGAAGCATATTCAGGTTATGATTGCTATAGTAGTTCCTTCTGGTGGAGCTGGCCCTTGCTAAAAACTCACAGGTAAAAGCTTTCCTTTGTTTTGTTTGATAAAATTTTGCATGTATATTTTTATCATTCCCTCTGAAATGTTGCTAGTTTCTTTGGTATGTATAAATTAAGATTTTTCTTAATGTAGTACATACAGTAGAATTTGACCGTAAAAATTTAGTTCTTGCAGTCAAAGAATTGTAACCTGGTAGGGAAGTCAAGATATAAATGACATCAAGCCGGGCGGTGGTGGCACACACCTTTAATCCCAGTACTCGGGAGGCAGAGGCAGGTGGATCTCTGTGAGTTCGAGGCCAGCCTGGGCTACCGAGTGAGTGCCAGGAAAGGCGCCAAAGCTACACAGAG
>LZPO01087185.1:270200-288037 GCA_001675575.1 Neotoma lepida | reverse complement strand
CCCAGGCTGGCCCCGAACTCACAGAGATCCACCTGCCTCTGCCTCCTGAGTGCTGGGATTAAAGGTGTGCGCCACCACCGCCCAGCTTTTAGCACATTTTTAAATGACATTTTCAGTTACCATTAACCAGAATAAATTTTGTTACACTGATATTTCTGGCCATCCTATGACCCATATTTTGAAATTGAGATGGTGGTGAAGATATACATATCTTCCTAAGAGACAGCACTAGCTGCTTCTTACTCCAACTTCAAATTAACCCAAAGCGTTTATGACTGAAAATCCTGAGACAGGACAGCTTCAATCAAAAATTTATATGGTATTAAAAATTTGGCCTGTGAAAAATGTGAAATGGAAAGTACTTCTCATTCTCCACCTGCAGACTAGTCCTTCTCTCAGAGGTAACCACCATCTAACTGCAAACTAGTCCTTCTCTCAGAGGTAACCACCATCTAACTGCAAACTAGTCCTTCTCTCAGAGGTAACCACCATTATAACTTCTTCCCCAAACTGTTGGTAAACATGCTGTATGGACTTTAAAAGTCACCTGCATGAGATTGTATCATCCCTTACTCAAAGGAAATATATACCTAACAGACATGGCTTTCTTACACCACAAAAAAACAACGGTATTATGAAGGTGATTCCAGTTAGGTACCTGCAGTTGCCAATCGCCATGGACAAGAAGCCAGAGGCACTCTTTGGATCTCTCACTATGAGCAAGAAGCAGGCCTCCAACTCAGAAACAGTTTCTCCATGACTAAGACACTGTTCCTTCACCACCATCTCAATTTCAAAATGGGTCGTGGGATAGCCGGAAATATCAATGTAACAAAATTTATTCCGGTTAATGGTAGCTGAAAATGTCATTTAAATATGTGCTGCTAAAAATAACCAAAAGGGGTGTGACTCTAAGTGTCTAATGCCTAACACTGGAGACCCCTCCACCTGCCAAAAAGAAAAAGCCTTTAGCATAAGAAATTTAGACAACTATCAGTTGTTTTGGAGGGAGATAGTTTTATTTCAAAGGTCCTTTGTGTGCACATTGAGGATGTGCTTTTGCTTGTTTGGTGACCATGGTGGAGACAGCGTATCTCTCCATTATTTCAAACATTTGTCTTGTATTTGAGATTGACATCTGTGACATCTTTTAAAAGCAAAACATGGCTGGGTGGTGGTGCCACATGCCTTTAATCCCAGCACTTGGAGGCAGAGTCAGGTAGGTATCTGTGAGTTTGAGGCCAGCCTGGTCTAAGAGTGAGTTCCAGGCCAGCCAGGGCTGCACAGAGAAACCCGGTCTTGAAGAACAAAAACAAACAAACAAATAGACAACAACAACAACAAAAACCAAAGCATGTCTGATAGAGTAGCTTATTGTCCAGAGGCAGTAAATCTTCCACTGCCAGTGTTGGAATTCTAAGTGCAGGCTGCCATGTGCCGACCACTGCTCCTCTCAGTTAGGACACTTGGCAGTCCCTAGCCAGCATGGTCTTGGGGTCATTCTCTTGAATTAATTTGAGCCTTTGGCTTAAGGTCTTAGTCTCTTACAGTNCTTATTTAGAAGTAGGAGCTGGTTTGTATTCTGAATGTTCATGTAAATGGAACTCTGAGGTGCAATACATCTTTCTTAAAATAGAAAACTCTGGCAAGCAGGCATAGCATGTTAATGCAGCTAAGCCCAGGCACTCGATGCATAGTTAACTGTAGCTCTTTCCTTTCTGGAACGATCCTTTCTCTTGAAGTAGGGCCTGTGATTTTTCTCAAGAGGTATTCTAACAGTTCCATGTTGGGGGTATCGTGGGCTTCATTTTTACTTAAATTGCCCTTAGATAACAAGATAGATTGGAATAGGGCTTTCTGTTTTGCTATTTAACCTATTTTTTTTTTTTTCCTGATGGAATCATTCACTATCTTGTAAATATGTCTTCTGCCCCTTCGGCCACCTTGGCAGTATGGAGTTGATTTTCATGGTCTGTAGTGAGTAACACCCTTACTTCAACGTCAGAGAGATGTATGGGCCTCTTGAGGTTGGTCAAGGAGAGCAGTCTAGAAACTGTTGGGCCTTCTGCCCTAAGCTCAGGTTCTGGGGAGGCTATGTCACGAGTTATAAATTAAATGTCAGTTTGTTAACTGAAGCCAGGAGATATATCTATTTGGTGGGTACTGGGTTCACTAGCCTGTGCACCCACTTTGTGTTTACTAAGAGCTTTCAAGTCTGATTTTGTGACCCCTAAAGTGTTTTAGTGATGATGGAACCAGAACCCAGGGAGGAAGGACTTTGAAGCAGACTTCATTTATTTAATGAAAAATGAGCAATTCCTGAGGGCATTGATATTCCTACCGTGTTTTTGTCTAGACGTCCCTCAATTAAATGTTTTTACATGATATAAAAAAATTGACCTGTGAAAAGGTATAAAATAAGAATTATTATTCTCTCTCTGTATGTAAACTAGTTCTCTAGAAGATAATCATGACTGTAGCTTCTTTCCTCGAGTTGTTTATATGTATGCACCAGCACACACAGGCTGCAGTTGTCCAGATGAGATTGTACCAACCCCATTATCTTTCGCTAAGATAGAACACAAAGGCTGCTGTTCTGCAGTCCTTTGATACCGGGGTGTCCGACTGTTCATTCTGTTCAGTGGGACTGTAGAACAGCTCCCCACCCCATGATTCCTTCAGTCACTTTATTAATGACTGTATTTAATGTATTTAATGTTTCAGTTGGGTTTTCCATATACTCTTTAGTAAATTTTATATATATATATATGTATATATATATGTATGTATGTTCTCTGGAATGCTGGGATTGCAAGTGTGCACCATTGTGTCTGCCTTGTAGTTTTTTGTTTCATTTGTTTTTCTTGAATATTTTTTTTATGTTAACCAAAGGATGTTGACGGTTGTTTACCTATATCTCTACACCTTGTCAATCATGGAAATCTAAATCCTTTTACCAGTATTTCACTGGTTTAATTTGTATTGAATTTTGAGTGAGGTTGAACATTTTAGAAATTATGAATCATCTTTTCCTTTGTAGCTATGTGGTGATTTCCTCTTGAATATTTCATGCAGATGACTGACTACACTTATTTCCACATAGCTTTTCAGGTGCTACACTTCGGTTGCATAGATCTTTACTTAAAAACATGTGGAATTTATTCCCTGTCTGGGCCAGAAGTATAAGAACATAATAAATGGGTACATAGTTGGACTTCACCATGTGGAGATAAGCATCTTCTGAATGGGCCAAGCAGAACAGCCAGAGCCGCCTGCCCGGGGTCAGCTGTGCACATGGAGAGGCTTGTTTCTTACTAACTCACTCCTGATGTTTCTCTAAAAATAATTTAAAGTTTTAAGCCTCATCTTTTACCTCCACNTTCCAAAGGCACAAATTACAGCACCTGTGAATGTCCTGAATCATGCTGGGGGGACTTCTGGCTGTACTAGTACTTGGGTTTAGAGTTTGTATATGGCATATACTTAATGAATGTTTAGANGGCTTGTGATTAAACTTGATAAATAACAAGACGTAGGGAAGAGATTCTTTGAGGAAATAAAGAATCTTTGCTATTTTTTTTCTATTCCTCTCTGAATTAAAATGAAAATTTTTCTTTTTCTTTGTAACACTAACAAGGGTAATTTCTTCACAGCAAAGGTCAATGACCTCGTGGCCACTGCTTACAAGACAATAAAAACGAAGCTGCCACTGACATTGAGAAGCATGTCACTGTACTTGTCCAATAAGGACACCGAGTTCATCTTGTTTAAGCCTGTTAGGGTGAGTGGTGTGGCAGCTTGTTGGTTGGTGACTAAAGTGTACTTTTCTTCCTGTCTCTTCTTACAGACATTTCAAAGTGTTAGTGATGTTAATGCTCTCTGTGATCTTAGAGGCGCCAAACCCCACGGCTGTCTGCTTATATCTTATTTCTTGCCCACTTCCTCTTAAGTGTTTTGTTAATTTTGAAAGTAGAAATTAATAAGTAAGCAAAAAAAAAAATCAGATATGCACTTTGCACTGTGGCCCAGCACTTGGGAGAGCAGCATTTCAGGATTTATGCCCCATTTTACTGGGGAGTAGAGGAAATAAATGACTTGTAACAGCCACCGAGGGATTAAGTGTCAGAGTAGATTTAAGACTCATAACTTCCAGTTCGTGTCGAGTTCACAGCTTTACCCAAGGCATTGGTTGGTTTTTTTTNAAGTGCATTTTATGTGTCTTGAAACTTTATTATCTTTTGTGTAAGAAATTGCTGAAGACTTATTATGCTCTGGGGGTATAAGATATATGAGAGTTTAATGTTTCCAGGAATTATCTGATAAGTCTTCATCAGGTTGTGCTAGCATGTAAAATATTAAAGTACAAATTATATGTCTTTGGTAATCTCATAAAAATATATTTCCTCTACTCATTTTGGCAAGAACCGTGATGATTTAATACTCAGCGTGTCCTGTTTATGCCGTGTGCATATATCCCCTGGGCTGCCTGACACGGTCTCTCCTTCTTCTTTCTAAGAATAACATTCAGCAAGTCTACCAGAAGTTCCATGCTCTGTTAAAGGAAGAGTTCAGCCCTGAAGACATCCAGATCATTGCTTGTCCTTCCATGGAACAGGTATCCACAGACCACAGGCCTCCGATCCCGTTAGGCCCCTGCTCTATTTCCCTTGAGCAGATAACATGTTTGAGCACTTCTTATTTTGATGAGTAAGAATTCAAACTTTGGCCGGGCGGTGGTGGCGCACGCCTTTAATCCCAGCACTCGGGAGGCAGAGGCAGGTGGATCGCTGTGAGTTCGAGGCCAGCCTGGGCTACCCAGTGAGTGCCAGGAAAGGCGCCAAAGCTACACAGAGAAACCCTGTCTCGAAAAAAAAACGAAAAAAAAAAAAAAAAAAAAAAAAAAAAAAGAATTCAAACTTTGAGTTGTGCTGACTCTGGGGAATGGTTTTAGAGCTTTAGTTTCTTGGTCAATCCATTCTGATAATGGATGACCTGTTTGTGGAAGACTCAGTGCGTCAGCTTGCCAAATCACTGTTGGAAACACAGGCCAGCACACAAGTGCTTGAAATGGAAGTTATTTTAGGAATTAGAATCGATGCTGGACCTGTCTATGTGTTTTTTCTTCTTTCTAAATTTAAAAATCTAGATTAGAGAGCTCAGTTTGTGTCAGCATTCATTTCATTATTTCATTAATTCAGCCAGGAAATTTTGACCAGACTCCTGTTATGTAGTAGGGTAGCCTGGTGTTTTGGAGAATAGCTTATTTCTTGCCTTCAGGACTAGAGAGTCTCGGGAATGGTTAGGTTAGTGATCAGGTTAATAATGGTCAGGAGAGCTTGGAGAAGTGTGAGTAGAGACTGGGGAGGACGTGAGAGCACCAGTGTAGATACTTTTAGGAATATTACTGTAACAGGGAGAAGAAAGCTGGGGGGAGAATTGCACTTTTCTTTAGTGAGATGCAGTTCGTATACCACAAAATTCTCCTGATAAAATGTAGAGCTCAGTAGTTTTTAGTATATTTATAAAATGGTACAGCCATCACCAANGTCTGATTCTGGAACATTTCCGTTACTCCTTTAAGAACCCCTCACAGTTAACAGTCGCTTCTCTCTTAGTCTTTATGGATTTGCTTATTCTGGGCATTTCATCATGTGGTGTCATGCATTGTCTTTCCTAACTGGGGTCTGTCACTCAGCACACCTTCAAGGCTCACACATTTTGTAGCATGTGGCTCTTAACTCTTTTTTTTAGATTTAATTTTTAAAAAGTTTAAATTATTTATATATGTCTGGGTCTCTTGTGTTGGGTATGCTGGTGTCTGTGGAGGCCAGAAGAGGGTGGTCAGATCCCCTGGAGCTGAAGTGGTGGTTGTGAGCTGCAGGATGCGGGTNCTGGGAACTAAATTTGGGTCCTCCAAAAGGGCAGCAAGTGCTCTTTTTTTTTTGGGGGGGGGTTTTTTGAGACAGGGTTTCTCCGTGTAGCTTTGGCGCCTTTCCTGGAACTCACTCGGTACCCCAGGCTGGCCTCGAACTCACAGAGATCCGCCTGCCTCTGCCTCCCAAGTGCTGGGATTAAAGGCGTGCGCCACCACCACCTGGCTAAGATTTTAAACTTTTAAAAATTGTTTTTAATTGTGTGTGTTTGTGTGTGCATTAGTGCCTATAGAGGCCGTAGGTGTTGGATCCTCTGGAGTTACAAATGGTGGTGAGCCACCTGATGTGGGTACCAGGAATAGAACTCAGGTCTTCTGGAAGAGCAGTCTGTGCTAATAGCCACTGAGTTTTCTCTCTAACCTCTAAACTTTAAAAAAAATAAGTCATTTGAAATGCCCATTTAGGCTTACTTGTAGTATTTAGAAAGTTTCCCCACTTTGATTTATTTTTGCTTATTTTTATGGTATTTTTTATTACATTTATTTACTGTGTGTGTGTGTGTGTGTGTGTGTGTGTGTGTGTGTGTGTGTGTGTGTGTGTGTGTGCCTGCCACAGCATGTATGTAGAGGGCAGAGGACAACTTAGGCAAGACAGTCCTTTTCTTGTGTGGTCTTGGGGATCAAACTCAGGTCATCAGGTTTGGTGACAGGCACCTTTTACCCACTGAACCATCTTGCTGGCCTTAATTTTGCCTTGGAATTATATAAAATATCTTGTGGCTTCCAAGTCAGAATTGTGGAGCTTGGTGAATTTGTAGAACTCTTGTTCTGTTTTCTGGTGCTNTTCAGGGGGCTGTTGCATAGAGAATGTGTCTCAGAAGCAGTCAGAGTAGTAGTGTAGTGTAGTGTAGTGTAGTATAGTGCAGTATAGTGTCATGTAGTGTAGTGTAGTGTAGTATAATGTCATGTAGTGTAGTGTAGTATAGTGTCATGTAGTGTAGTGTAGCGTAGCATCGTATAGTATAGTATTGCATAGTATCGTATCGTATCATATCATATAGTGTAGTATTGCATAGCATAGCATTGTATAGTATAGTATTGCATAGCATAGCATCANATAGTATAGTATCGTATAGTATAGTATAGTAGTAGTAGACAGAGAAGCTCAGTTGTGTTAAAGGGAGTCTGAATGTGTGGCACAGATGTGGGGTGCTGGGCTGATGGGGCTCATGGAGGTGCTCATCACAGTGCTTTCTGTTTCTGAGTGAAAGTAGTAATAGTGGAGGAGGTATGAGAAGTTTGAAGATTAACTCAGTTAACTATAGTGNTTAGNAATCTGAATCTTAGCTGTCTAATTTTGTTTATCTTGTAGTCATTGTGAATTGCTTGGAAATAGGTGTGGAGTAGCTGGACGATCAGAGTCAGTTGTATTAGTCAGCCCTCCATCTCTGACAGACAAAGCCTATTTGGGGCATAGTTTGTGGCCTCCAGTCCATGCTTGATTGGCCTCATTG
Organism: Neotoma lepida; assembly: GCA_001675575.1. Taxonomy (NCBI): domain Eukaryota; kingdom Metazoa; phylum Chordata; class Mammalia; order Rodentia; family Cricetidae; genus Neotoma; species Neotoma lepida. The sequence continues at coordinate 280,651 of LZPO01087185.1, read as the reverse complement.
CTTCTGGGCATTTTGGGGCAGATATGGTAGAAGCATGTGGTGCAGTTAAGCTGCTCTCCTTGTGGCCAATAAGCAAAAAGGAAGAGAAAGGAACTGGTCTCCTTTCTTAGAGACTTGAGACCTCCTTCTGGGCCCCATTCCCACCTCTTGGCACTAAGTGTCTGGGGACCAAGCTTTGGACAAATGGGCCTTTGGGGAGCATTCCAGAACCAAATGGCAGCTCCAGGATGTAACAGAAAAGACACAGGAATGATGTAAGAAACTCCTTTGCATTCTTTACCCCATTCCTGACTTCTCTGATGGCTTTAACCTCTTACTTTTAGCTTCCCTCCAGCCTTTCCTTTGAGAGGAAGTGGGGAGATGCTAGCTTGGTACTCCTGAATGTAGAAGGACACCCTCTTAGGCTGCCCTGTCTGTCAGTTAGCAGGGGTCCTCTGAAGACTGGATGAGTGCATGTTTCTTTCACACAGCTAGTTTCAGGGTTTGCATTCCTGGCAGGAATAGCCCAGGGGATTTTTCTCCTTTTTGTGAGGTGACAACTAATAACCAGAGTAGCTACACCATGTAGAAGGGGAGTCAGCTGTTTACTACAGGTCTCCATGGCCTGGGGGGCCACTCCTCTTGGGTTGCCATAGGGATCTGGCTCTGGAGTCTCCAGCCTCCGTTACCTATTGGCACTTTGCCTGAATGACAAGTCTCTTACCTGTGAGGATAAGAGTTAGTGTGTAAGCCAGAACTCACCCAGCATGCCTGCTCCTGGCTTTTAAAAGTCACCTAAGGGNTAGGGGTGAAACTCGGTTGGTAGAATGCTTTCCTCAAGTGCAGGAGGCCTTAAGGTCAATCTCCAGCACCACAGAAACCCTGCAGCCCTGCATAGTGCATGCCCCTAACCTGAACACTTGGGAGGGGGAGAATCGGAAAGTGAAGCTCACCTTCAGCTAAACAGTGAGTTTGAGCCTAGCCTAAGCGACATGAGTCTCTGTCCTTTTGTTTTGTTTTGTTTTTTGAAAAAAATCATTTAAATTCCAGCACTAAGGAAGCTGAGACAGGGGGACGTTGAATTCAGGGCTAGCCTGGGCCATACCTTAAACAGATAAACAAAAGTAATAAAATCATCATTTAAAGAATTCAGCTTACAGTGGTGCTTTCCAAAACACTGAGTAGAAAACAGTGGCCTGGATTGTGTGTACATGTCTGCCATCTTCTGCATTTGTGTAGTGCTTTACCATTGTCATCCTTGTACTGCAACTCCCTGCAGGGCCTCCAGTGGCTGTGAAAACCTCAGGCTTTTGGGACTGGAGACTTCTGAGGGTGAAAGTCCATAGAGCAGCTAACACAGGCCTCTCTGTTGCTTTTCAGCTGAACCTCCTGCTGTCGGTTTCTAAATAGTACCATTGGACNATGGGTGTCAACGGTCTGTCCCAGGGGAGAGGCTTGAGGAGTCCTGCAGCCTGCACGATGCCCAAGACCCGTATGTGGAATGGCTTCTGAGAAACACGGGTGTGCTGCTCAGTGCTGCCTGCAGAAGGAAACCTGAGTGAAGCAGGAGAAGATTGGAATGCCAAAGATTGACAGCAGGGGTAGCTGCCTCATTGAAATAGTCTCCAGAAATGGAGAGGCCTAAGGGGTGGCCACGTTCCTTCATAGAGACTGTGCAATAAAAGTGGGTTATGATAAATAGTGTAAAGGACTTCATAGGAACTCAGCTAACTGGAAAGCTGCTGGATCACGATTGCTCCTGTGGACACTGCAAGGCATTAGCCACTGGGCAGTCCACGGCTTGGAGAAATCTTACTCTATATCCTGATGCAGTGTTTCTCCCTGCCATCTTGAGGTTGAACTCGGAGTAGATTGGTTGCTTCCAAGAAGACATCTTGCTTTTCCTGGACTCAGGCTATCATCTTCGTATGGACTTGATGTGAGGCAGTTGTAATAAGCCAAGGCCTCTAGACACACTAGACAGGTGTGTCTCAGTAATCCGATCTTCACAGTATGGGCACCAGTGTGTGATGGGGTCTTAAGTCTGGCACATCCTGGAGAGGGAAATCTGTGGGGAGTGGGTCTCAGGAGTGGAGCTTAGTCGCTGGCCTTCTGCTGGCCTTGGTTGCAGTCATTCTTTATAAAGTGAATACTCTGGTTACCTATATTATACTAGACACCAGCCTTCTGGGATCCCCAGTCCTGCCGAACACCTGAGTGTGGCAAACACTGCCCATACCTTAAATACAACACCAGTCAAGGGTCAAAGGACTATAAGCATCCCTGAGTTTTCCTACAGATTCCTCTTTGAATTTGGGATTGGATTGGCTTAGAGCCTGGTGTTACAGTAAATGTAGCCTTGTAAATGCTTCTTCAGTTACTCAAACTGTAGACTTGAGGGTGGGACTGTACTCAGGGCTCTGAAATAGGACGGATGACCTCATGGTACAGGTGGAGTGACAGGAGCAGCCTCTTGCACAGTGTGCATGTTGGTGACCCATCCTGATGCAACAGGCCACTTGTTTTTCAACCCAGTTTAAATTGGTGGTGGACGTTGCTTGGTAGAGCATATTACTCTATATTTTGGGAAACTCGAAGGTAAGAGGGTCCATATTTTTCTTTGCTATGAAATGAACGAGTTAGGAAGATTGTACTTACTATCTTAATACATGTCTAATGTGATAAGCTGTAATATCCAGTTCTGTGTATTATATGTACATTTGGTGTTCAAATAGCCTTTCCAAAGAAATGAGGGCGTAATTGTTGTATAGCAACTGACTCAGTAGTCTGATGTACAGAGCAGGACGTGCTCTCCAGGAGACACTTGTTCTTGGGTTTTGATTTTTTATTTCTGAAAACACTCAACACCTTACCAAGTGCTGGCAAGGTGGTACTGATCCAGTTTGTTTGCTGAATGAATATTTGTTTAAATCTGTACAGTTTCAAGTGTTTACTTATACAGAGTGTACATACTTTGAAATAATTAATTTAAAATGCTTTATATTATTTAGCTAGAAATTGCTGTTTTTAATAAATAAATTTTTTAAAAAATAAAGATCTTTGCTTCCTACTTTGTTGTCACGTGTTTGGTATGCATGTGGATTCTTTGAAAATATTTTAATTGCAAATTTTATTGGTACAAGTTGTAGACTCATGTGTATTTATAAGAAATAGTACCTGAGTTCCCTTTATCTAGTTCTGCTCAATGGTGACATCTTACAAGCTGTAGGTTCACTATAACCAGGATTTTGACATCAGTGACCTCTGCTAATCTTAGCTTTCCCTAGCTTTACTGTGTAATAATTAGTTGTGAAAGGACATTTTTGATCTCTCTTTTTAATTTTTGAGACAATGTTTCTCTGTGTAGCCCTGGCAGTCCTGGAACTTGCTTTGTAGATCAGGCTGGCCCCAAACTCAGCTCTGCTTGCCTTGGCCTCCCAGGTGCTGGGAGGTGCACACCACACCCAGCTTTTGAGATAGCTTAATGATTTACTAGTAAGAAGGGGGTTCATTTTCTGTTACTGTAACATACCTGAAATAAGTCAACTTACAAACACAGAAAGCTCGTTTTGGCTCACGGTTTTGGCTCCTGTCATGATGCGTTGATTGGAGACTGGCCTTGTTCTGTAGTCTGGAGAATAATCTGTTATAGCTGTTCTTGGTTTCAAACGAGTGAATTTATTAATTGTATAGCAAGCACAAGTAGCAAGTGCAGATAGAAGCCTCCGATAATCAAAGCATCATCAAATCAGGCACTCCTGACATCCAGCAAGCTGGATGAGCCTGATTGAGAATGAACAAAGGAAACCTCATCAAAATGGGCTTCCAACAGCCAGCAGAAATCAAGGAGGGTTGCTAACCTGAGCTTTCTCTTCATGGGTGAGCTTCCAGCTGCTCCTTCCCAGGCAGGCATTTTTATACACGGACATAATAACCTCTGCTGGAAATGCTTCCCTTTCTGCTTTCTTCCCTGTTCCTGTCACAGAGCCAGAGGGGTCAACCCGACTGGGCCAGCCTGACCCAGGACAGAAACATGCTGAGATGAGAGAGGGCTTGCACAGCACACAATATAATCACCAATACAGTGTATATTACAGTCCCCATTGCTTTGGGGCCTATGGTGAGGTCTCATGCCATGGCAGGGGAGCATGGTACAGCAAAGATGCCCTTGTAGGGTTGGGAATCAAAAAAGGAAGTCAAGGATGTGTGTGAGGGGTCCTCTAACCCCTTTAAAGGCCCACTTCCAAGCAGAAGGCCTCCCCTGTAAACAGTTCGACTACCCTTGGTAGCACCAGGGGCTGGAGAACAAGTCTTTAACACATGGACATTTGGGAGACATTCCTGATCCAAGCTAGAGTGAGAAAAAGGTTTTTTTTTTTTTTTTAATTGTAAAACTGCCAATTTCCCAAGTACTGTCAGCACAGATGGTTGCATTGAAATTAAGTAGTGTTGTAATAACAATACAAACAAATTTGTATTTTCTCCCTGGTTTAACAACCCTAGATCTTTAAATTCTCCCCTGCTGGTACCTTATAAATAGCACATACAGTCGATCTTTTAAAGGGGGCTTTTAAAGGGGGTTAAAGCAGCGGTTCTCAACATGTGGGTTTCGACCCCTTTGGCAAACCGTNTCCAAAAATATTTACATTACGATTCATAACAGTAACAGAATTACAGTTATGAAGTAGCAACAAAAATAATTTTATGTTTGGGGGTCACCACAATGTGAGGAACTGTATTAAAGGGTCGCAGCATTAGGAAGGTTGAGAACCATTAGGTTNGAGGGACCTGGATATGTTGGTGATGGACCCTATTCAGGACAGAGGGACTTGGATTTTTTTCCCTCTGGGGTGCTTTCTGTTTTCTAGTTTGACTTTGATTGAGACAGGGTTTCACTATGTAGCCAAGGCTGGCCTCCTGCTCAGTAGTCATTTACTTTTTGTGGAGGTGGTGGTACAGGTACATGCTACCACACCTTGCTTCAGTGGGAACCTTTGTGAAAAGGGTGAGGCCGGTAGAAGCCAGTGCAGAGGATTCTGTTTATACAGTCACCTGACCAATGCCTTATTTTCCATTAAAAAAAAATACAACTTAAATAGAGCTCATGACTAGTCATTTGTGGTGCTTGAATTCAGATACAAAGCATGAAAGTCTCATAAGTGAGCTTCCCTTCCCAAAGCAAATCATTAAGTGTTCGGCATATAGCTTCCAGAGTTTTCTATGTATATTTTAAGACAAATTTTCTTACCAGATTGGGCTCTTTTACACACTTAATTGAGTTTTAATTAGTGTGTAGAACCACACAGTAGTTTACTGAAGTGTTTTCAAGTTGTACTTAAAACATTTTGCTCCTAAATATTTTAGCATCAATCTCTTAAAGAATAAGAATATTCTTTCGTTATCACATCTAAAAATCAAATTCAGTATCTAAAATGTGGTCTATATGTCAATTTACTTACTGCCCCTCTACAATCTTATAGATTTTTCATTCTGTATTTGCACATATTAATTGGTTGACACATTTCTTTAGCACCCTGCCTGCCTTTTTGTGCATGCCTGTGTGTGGTATGCATGTATGTGTATGCACATGCTTGCATGTGTGTGTAGAGGCCCAAACTTATCTCAGGAGCCTGCCTTCATCACTCTCCATCTTAGGTGTTAAGGCAGAGTCTCCTATTTGAACCCAGGGCTCCCTGATTTGGGTAGTCTAGCCATCCAGTTTGCCTGGGGAATCCTCTCCCTGCTTCCTGAGTGCTGGGATTATAGTTGGGCCAGGACATCTGCTCAGTATTTCTGTGAGTGCTGGAGATCTGAACTCAGTTACTCAGGCTTGCCTGGCAACCACTTGACCTATTTCCCCTGCCCCTCTTCAGTTCCTTCTGATTCCATCACCTCAACATTTTTGGTGACAACTCTTCCTCCATCCCTTCCTCCCTCCCTTCCTTCCACTTCTGTTTTAAAGAGACTAGCTATCTTATATAATGAACCAAAGTCTGGATTTTCCTGAGTTTTCCCATTAATAAACTAGATCCTCTATAAAGTTATAGTATGTATGGTCTTCCCAAATACACAAAATAGTAGTTAAGGCAGACATGCACTTGGCNATAACAAACTAAACAGTACCCCCTCTCCAACACAACAGGTTGCCAGGATCTACAGCAGTGGTGACAGCTCCATACCTGGCATCTTCATCAAGGGACAGAGGCAATATCTGAAGACCCTTAGGTTGTCCTGACAAGTGGGTGGGGTCTTGAGATAAAAGGAGTCATTTTTTTGGGTCATGATTTCAGACCATGCTTGCTTGGTTCCCTCTCTTTGGGCCTGTGGTGGGCTGAGTGTCATGGTGGGAAATCAACGATGTAGCATAACTGCTCATTTCATGCATCAAGGAAGTAAGGAGAGGAGGGGCCAGGGTTTCAATATCTTTTTAGATGACACATCCCAGTTACCCAACTTCCTTGCACTGGGCTCCACCTCTGAAAAGTTCCTCTACCTCCCAATAGTGCATCAGGCTGGGGACCAAGTCTTTGACACGGTTAAGGGTGGCACAAGGGGACATTTAAGATCTAAAGCACAGCAGTGAGTAAAAAGGGGTCTAAACACATGGAGCATAGCCAAGAAGTCACTGGAATGTTGATGTTGGTATGTAGGGGATGCCAACACAGTGCCCTATTTGTCACAGCTCATCACCTTGCAACCGTGTGCTGTTTCTGCAGTGACACCACTCACCAAGAAGGTGTGACAGTCCCACAGAAGTGACTACGGTGGCTCCTCTGAGAGCCTTCTTTCTCTAGTTCCACTTCAGTTGCTCAGGTGATGGCTTAGGGGTGGTGACATTGGTGAAGGTGGGTGGCACCCCGTGGGAAATCGTCAGGGGCGTAGGACACAGAGGTGGNACTTAGGTGTCACTGCTCACACTGAAGAATGGTTAATTGTCAGGCTTGGCTGAGAGGTGTTTGGTTTCTTGGTTGAGGCTGGGGTTAAGGTCATTCTGGGAAGAATGGGTACCCCATGTCTATATAAAAGGCACTTTGTGGGGGGGCCACCAAGCTCAACTCCTACTTTTCTACAAACTACTCTACCCCATGCCTAGGTGTCATGGGGCTTTGTTGATAGAATTCCATCCTCCCTTGCCACACTGGACTGAACCAAAGGCGTCTGAATCCAGCAGCCAGGAAAATAAAACACAGGCTTATTTTGTGTTTTACTAACTGCCTTTTGCCTTCAGTTTGCATGATCGTGAGTTGGATTGACAGGCTGTTACTGGGTTGCTCACTGTTTTAATAGGAGGAGCCATAGGCCCCCCTCGCACTCCCACTCTGGCATGATGGAGCAGCTCATCCAAAGCGCTCATCCAAAGCTGATGATTTCCTCCACACTGGCTGCATCCAGCAATGCCATTTTTTTCCAGATGGATACTCCACTGTAAAGTGATTTCCCGCCAAGCTCGCCTCTGCCCCTCTCTTCTGAAGCAGAGTGAACCAGAGACCAGTAGGGCTCTTCAAGAGTGCTCAGGGAACAGAAGCCTGTGAACTGAGATGGACAGAAAGCCTCTCTAGGACAAGCTGGGTACCCCAGGACAGAGGGGCTCTGATCCAGAAGTCACTGGCACTTCTTTGGTGGAGTGTTTTAGCTAGGTGATGACACACTTCCTGCTTTGGTCTAGCTACCGAGTTAAGGACTTATCAGTGGCCCAAAGAGCCCTCGCTATCTGAGGAGTGAACTTGTGAGTTCTGTGGGCCTTGGCTCAGCTTCTAGTTTAGGGAACTAAGTGCAGACTGGTGGTATTGGGTTTCTGTCTAGCTTTTCTTTTGCTGTGACGGAGCTGGGTGGACAAGTGGCCACCTGTGATGGAGTCAGTGTTAGTGACAGCCTTCAAGGCAGTACAGAAATAGTAGAGTCTTAGAGTGAGGGTTTTCTATTGCATTCTCAGCCTGGCATAAGCAACAGTATTCTTCACTGTTCCCCAAATGTGCCAAGGCAAGGAGTGGGGTGTGACTTTTACAATGTCCGCAGCAGCTTGATGGCTGGGACAGTCTTCCACAGGGCCCCAGTTTGGACTGGGGTGGGTGTGGGTCCTGTAACAAAGTAGATGAAGGGTAGAAGTGTTCTGGGGTAACCTTGAGGTTTGGAGATACTCTGAGATGGGGAATCATACAAATAACCATGTAGTTACAAGGGTGGTGTCACTTTATAGACAGGTAGCTTATAGGCTGTAAAGGGAGTCATTTTGCCTCTCTTGGCCTCTGTGTCTTCAAGAGAAATACCACCTATGTCACAGAGCCAAGTGGCCCAACTAGCTCATGACACAGGCTTGGTAAATGGTAGTTAGAATCATGACAAAAAAGACCCGGGACAGAGGATGGGGGCTGACCCTGTAAACCAAGGGAAATGCAGACCCCAACCTTAACTAAGAGAGCACACTGGTGAAGGGGCCAAGCTACTAGGAATTGCAGTGATGGTGGCTATGTGGGTTCACTACCTGGGATACTACCTGCATGAAAGAATTCAATACACTTGACTCTGTCGCAGCAGGAACTATTTGTAGGCCCATTTTACAGATGGAGAAACTAAGGAATAAAGCTGCTTGCCAAAGACACACAACACAGATAATGATGGACAGAGCTTGGTGGTCTGTGTCTTCAGTGAAAGCAAGTACTGACAGCCATGGGAGAATTTCCGTACAGCAGGGACGGGAACAAGGGGACAGAGGGTGACCAATGTTATTTACTGAGATGATGTGTCTCCAAGTGGTTAGGTCAGGGTTGACCACTAAGCCTTCTCTGTGCCAGGCCACAGATTGTTTACCCCCCCTCCCTTTTTTTTAATCCTCAACAAAGGAGATGGGACAGGTCCTGAATGACAAGCTGACACTCAAAGACATAAACAGGTCTTTGTGGTTCCCTGCAGCTCCCGAGGTCTCTCATTTCCCAAGACATGCAGTGGAGGCCGGGGACAATTTAGTGGCTGCCCTAAACCCAGATTCGAGATTTCCTTGTACTGAGGTGATCGAGCGTCTCCTGGATGACCTCTTTGAAGTCTTCCAAGTCAGACAGGGTCAGGAAATTCAGACTACTACTTATTTTCCCCAGAAGAGCCTGGATCTTCCATGATATTGGGCGGGGGTCTGTCTCCAGGATTTCCTTCTTCCTCATGACTGGAAGCAGCTTCATGTTTATAAACTGTGGGGTATGTAAAAAGACTGGGTGAGGATCAAAGCTGCTCAGATGCCATGCCCGCTCCCAGGGCTTAGCCCCACTGTGGCGGCGATGAATGTCTCTGGAGCCTTCACCCTTGAGGGCAGATCTCATTCCCTAGCCCTGTTACCTGTAGCCTTCTTGCTGTGACCCAAATGTCCACCTGGCCTATGGTCACATGACCTGCTGATGATACTGTTTTCCAGCAGAATTGGAGGTGAGCCCGCTCTTGTGTCTGTGCTGTTCTGGGGTGTTCTGGGGTGTTCTGGGGTGTGTANGTGAGAATAATGCTTTTGGGGAGGACCAAAGAGGCTAAATCTCTGTCTTGCGTCTGACCTTAATTTCCAACAGGGCTGCTGTGAACAAGTGAAGGNAGCAGTGTGTATTGACACATGGGTCTGTTCCACAGGAAGCTCTTTGGGGTGTTGGTTTCTCTGGTGTGCAATCCTGAGGTGTTGGCATGTTACATGAAAGCATGTGTATATGGCTGAGTGTGAGGAAAAAGGAGATAATATGGTTGTAGGGCTTTGAATGAAAGTGGCCCCCATAGGCTCATAGGAAGTGGCACTATTAGAAGGTTTGGTATTGTTGGAGTGGGTGTGGCCTTGTTGGAGGAAGTGTGTCACTGTGGGGCGGGTTTTGAGGTTTCAGAAGCTCGGTTTGGTCCAGTGTGTCTCGCTCCTCCTGCTGCCTGCCCATCCCACTGTAGAACTCTCTGCTCCTTCTGCCTGCATGGCGCCAGGCTTCCTGCCATGATGACAATGGACTGAACCTCTGAACTGCAAGTCAGCCCCAATTAAATGTTTTCCTTTATAAAAGTTGCCATCGTCATGGTGTCTCTTCACAGGACAATGGTTAACCTTGATTGTTGCCCTGGGTGGTTTTTTGGTCGACCTGACACGGGAGAAAGTCATCTGAGAGGATGGAACCTCCATAAGATTGGGCTGTATGCGAGCCTGTAGTACATTTTCATAATTAGTGATTGAGGGGGGAGGGCCCAGCCTATTGTGAGTGGTACCACCCCTGGGCTGCTGGTCCTGGGTTCTATAAGAATGCAGGCTGAGCAAGCCATGNGGAGCAAGCCAGTAAGCAGCACCTCTCCATGGCCTCTGCATCAGCTCCTGCCTCCAGGTGCTTGCCCTGNTTGAGTTCCTGTCCTGACTTCCCTCAGTGATGAACAGTGATGTGGAAGTGTAAGCCAAATAAACCTTTCCTCCCCAAGTTGCTTTTGTCATGGTGTCTTGTCACAGCAACAGAAACACTAAGACAGGATTG
>LZPO01087185.1:179377-197267 GCA_001675575.1 Neotoma lepida | reverse complement strand
TTTTAAGCAAAAATATCCTCACTGTTGCTTTCTCTCCTCAGATTTAGCCACTGAAAAACAAGCCTTTTCCAGAAAGGGTCTCATGTAGCCCAGGCTTGCTATGTAGCNGAGGATGGCTTTGAAATTCTGGTCCTTCTTCTGCCTCCATATCCTAAGTGCTAGGTTGCTGGGGTCATGGATGTGCTGGCTGGGTTTGCTAACTTTTAAAGTAAAGCGATCAAAATAAAAATGACAATTTATCTCAAAGACGTGTGCGTGCGTGTGTGTGTGTGTGTGAGAGAGAGAGAGAGAGAGAGAGAGAGAGAGAGAACATTGTACCTTGCATACCTGTCGAAGTCAGAAGCCAACCCGTGGGAGTTAGTTGCCTCCTTCTACCAAGTGGATCCAGGGATTGACTTAGATCCCATCCCCACAGGCTTGGTGGGAGGGCTTTTACCTGCTGAGCCAGCCCTTTCGTGCCTTAACTATTAAAGAAGATAGAGAAAAAAAAAGATTTTTTTCCCCGTTAGGTTAAGGAAATTGAAAAGACAAATAAAACAATCTAGAATAAGAGAGAAAACTGAGATTAATGAAATGGAACACCTTCAGAGGTGTGAAAGGTACACAGAACTGTTTCTTTGAAAAGATCAATAAAAATAAAGATAAACTTTTAGCAAGCAAGGCTGATTAATGTTCAGGAGGGAGGGGGAGGGGGAGGGAGGGAGACTATGAGAACATGTCCTAGATTACTAACTAGAATGGATAACAACTGGCTCAAAAGAAATCAAGATTTGAGTTACTAAATTTACTGAAGCCATTGGAAGCTTGAATAGACCAATTAATTACCAGGGAAGAAATTGTAAGAGGAAAAAACCAGATAAGTTTACTGTTGAATTCTATTTAATAATGATAGTTACATTTTATAATAATAATAATAGTTATTGTTATGGCTATTCTTGGTTGTCAACTCGACTACNTTTGGAATTAACTAAAACCCCCCATATGGAGGGCACATCTGTGAGGGATTTCTGTTTAATTTGAAGAGGGAAGATCCTCTAATCCAGATTTTTTTTTTAATTTCAATTTTCAAGACAGGGTTTCTCTGTGTAACAGCCCTGGCTGTTCTGGAACTCAATTTGTAGACCTTGAACTCACAGAGATGTGTCTGCCTCCTGAGTTGCGATGAACTAATCTGGATCTTTAAGGTAGGCAGACACACCTTTAATCCAGATCTTTTGAGCTGAGAAATCCTCCTTTAATCTCATCACACCTTCTGCTGGCAGCCTTACATCACACCTTCTGCTGGCAGCCTGTATAAGGACACGGAAGAAGGCAGTTTTTACTCTTTGCCTGCTTGCTCTCACCCCGCCAGCAAGTCCTTTCCTTCACTAGCATTAGAGCTCACCTCTTCCAGATTCCATTGNGTAGTGAAAAGTTGCTGAGACATCCAGCCTTGTGGACTGAACAACTACTGGATTTTTGGATTTTCTGTTCATAGCCAGTCACTGTTGGATTAGCTGGACTGCAGCCTGTAAGTCATTCTAATAAATCCCATATATATGTATATATATGTACATATATCCATGTTTTACACACATATAATATGGGATATATATACATAGATTATATATTCATTATATATAATACATATATTCATTCTATAAGTTCTGTTTCTCTAGAGAACTCTAACACANAAGTCTAATAGAATAAAGCCCATATAATTAAAAAAAGCTGAATAAATGAAGAGTGAAACCATGTCCTTTAAGAGAAAGCACAACTACCCTAAACAATCAATTCCCCCAAGCTAATAGTAATTTGACAAAATTTCACATAAAAACCTAACGGTACCAAGTTGGCTATTTTGATGGTTTTGAATTGGGTAATGTGATCTTAAAANTTATTTGAGAGAATCATTGTATCTCAGGTTGCTGAAAAATACAATCAACTCAGGGACAGTGTCTTAATTCTAGACTTCCAAACACACTCGAAAGCCACTGTAATTAAACCAGTGTGGTCTAAGGATCATAAGGAGAAATAGAGAGCTATAACGGATTCTACACACTAGGAGGATCCTGATTTGCTTAAATATGAACCTGGGGAAAATCAAGTTGATTTTTAACTCACAACATAGTCTAGAATAAAGTTCCTGATTGACTAAAACATTAATATAAAGGAAGAATAAAANTCATAGAAGGAATTTGAGAAACTGCAAATATAGTCTAGGATTTTGGGAGACTTTTCTTAAGACTGAAAATCTAGAACCCATAAGANNAAAGNGNNTGTAATGNNGAGAAAGTATGAAAGTATGAAGAANATTTGATAACCATGTGAAAACCTACATATACAGTACTCTTGGGAGTTTGACCAAGGCACAGAAGAGGAAGAATTCCAGAATGAAAACAAGCAAAAACAAAAAGATAAGATGAGTCTACGTTAGCAGATAACAGCCAGAGACGTGAGACCTCATTATTCCCCGCAATGAACAGGTGCTACCACGTGAGACAAAACACAGAGATACAACTTTAANTTATTTTAACATTTATTTTATCGTCATCTTGTACATATGTGCATGAGTGTGAGTGTGTGTGCATGAGTGTGTATGTGTATAGAGGTCAGAAAGCAACTTTCATGAGGGAGTTCTCTCCTTCCACTGTGGGCTCTGGGCAGTGAACTGGTGGCCTGGTGGTGATGGGGGCCGGGGCTGTGCATGCTGAGAAAGTTTAATTTTCTATTTGACTCTTTTCCTTCACATGTTTCTGAAGGGAAAACAGAGGCAGGAAGGTCATTGTCATTTCCTGGTGGTCAGAACATCTGACTATGGAAAGGCTATCTATCTTATTGCTCTGCCTGACGTCTCTGGGTTGATCTGCTCTTGTCTTTGATGCCACACACCCACAGTGACAGCTGGGACTTGTGGTGAGCTCTGACTGTCATCCACAGACTGTAGGAGGCTCCATCAGAATCTGTGAGGCCTGTCCTCAGGAGGATGTGAGATTTCTTCTTTTCTCTGCAGAAAACCGCTCGTGATTGATCATTCTGTGTGTGAGAAGGAAATCATTGGCAAGTCGCTGAACAGCATAGCAATTCTAAAAAGGAGTGCCTAAGAGCTTCTGCCAGTAACTCCCTATCGAGTGAGTGAGTGTGGGCAGCGAGTGTTTGATAAGCCGCAATAGAATGTTCCAGTAACTCTTTTGGCCCTTTGACATTCAGCACACCATCCCACGAAGGCCAACAGAGTCTATCTGAAGGGAATTACTCTCAGGTGCAGACAACTCAGAACTGGGATATATGACAGACACAAATGGCAAGAGTGTATACGTGTGGTGTGTGTACTGTTCCACACAGACTTTGTCTTTCTTCTGCACAATATTTTGGCAGCATGCCAGGTTTTGATGGCATCAGCATATCGACTCATTGATACTGATTTCAGTCAATCTTTAGTTTACTTGTACATTAAATTTACCTATATATTAGCCACAGCTACTGGAAATTCATGTGTACAACAGCCACAACAACACAAAAAAACAGCATTCTGTGGCACCCCTCTCCATCTCCCAGCTCTTACATACCAGAATATACTAGAGAAATAGAAACAAAAACTAAGAAAAAGTAATATCATCAATTGATAACATGCTGTGGTGTCAATGAATTTTGAAGAAGTTAATTTAGTTGCAATAATCAATAGCATTCTCAGCAGTGTGGCAAGAATGAACAGAGGGGACATACTAAGTATCAGACAGTGGCACACAGACAAAGGCTCAGTTTTGCAGATGTCAACACAGCCATTGCAGTAGTGGGGGAAAGGATATAGGCCTACTTTTATCCACAAAAACCAGAGATAAGGGTCAGAAACAAAATACAAGCAGGGATTTAACCTAAGGAATCTTAACACACTTAGACACACTTCAGGGGTGCAGAGAGGTAACCCTTTTGAGGACCTGCTTAGTGTTTCCCCCACTTTTAGATTCTCCCTTTTATTTATTTACTTTTAATTGCTCTACGTCCTGGAGGAGTAGAGTTTAGTGGAGTCCGTGTCCAGCGGCCTTAGTAGGAAGGGTGCTTTGGACTGTGGTGGGAGCCATGCCACTGTTTCCATGGGTATGGTTCATCTTTTCTTCAGATCATCTGGCTTTGTTCCATCTGCTGACAGGACCCACCATGCTGTGTTTTGCTTTGTGCACATAAGCACGCGTCACGAATAAACACTTTCAATTTTAAGAAGAGCATGTGGGGTAAAGAGTTTGCCTTGAAAGCATGAGGCCCCGAGTTTGACTCCCAGCATCCACATGAAAAATAAGTGGGCACAGTGGCACGTGTTTATAATCCAGAACTGGAGAGGTGGAGACAGGGGGAACCCTGGGGCACCCTGCCAGCCAGCCAGCCTTGCCTACTTTAGGAAGCTTCAGGCCACTAAGAGATCCTCAACAAGTCGATGGTTCCTGAGGAACTGTACTGGAGGTTTTCCTCTGGTCTCTACACACATACACACACATGTGTGTATGCACACAGAGAATGGCATGTGCTCCATTTGGTCCAGAGATCCCATTAATAGCCAGCAAAAATGGCTTCACCCCAGAGCCCTCCATATGGATTTCCCATCTAGAAGTTCTGCTCTCAGTAGGGCTCTATGGGCTCCAAGATGCTAAAAAGAAATTATTATTATGATGATTATTGTTGTTGTTATTGTTATTATTGTGAAACAGTCTCCTAATTCTGGCCTGGAACTCACAAAGATCCACCTGCCTTTGCCTCTGCCCTCCAAGTGCTGGGATTCAAGGTGTGGGCCACCACGCCCAGTCCAGTGTTTTTTGTTGTTTTAATGAGAAGAAAATACTAACACCACAACCAAACAGTATTTGACACAACAAAACCAAATTGTTGAGAACTGGGAGAAGCTGTGCCACGGTTTGGAACCGTTAGCCTTGAAGACCCTTCTAGGCCAATTGCCTTCCTTGTGGGCTGGCCACACCATCCTGGTCCCTGATAGTAACCAGCTCTGGAGACCCCTGGCTGGCTAGCCTGGCATGGCCTCTCCATCTCAGGGCAGGTGTGACAGGATTGTCACAGTGGTTTTGTGCTTCCACATAATCCAAGGGGAAAGTTGATATTGGGAGTTCAGAGGCAGGACCCTGGAAGCTACAGAGTCCCACCTAGAAGGGTCATGATGAGTGACAACAGTGGCCAAAGTTGGGAGGACAATCATTAGCACCTGGCGTGGACAGCGGGCAGGAGGAAGAGACCGACTCGGAGAAGAGGCGTTCTCTAGGGTGTCCTGTAATCCCTGAACTCAGGAGGAAGAGGCAGAAGCAGCAGAAGCTCAAGGTCGTCTTTGGATACATACTGTATTTGAGGACAGCCCAGGATACATGAGACCCTGTCTCAAAAAAACCAAACAAAAATAAATAAATAAAACAACAGCAGCAAAACTAAGGACTTAATCATTTCTTAGTTGTACTGTTTCTCCCCATCCATTTTTACCACGAAGACCTAGCCCTGCTTAGCTTCTGGGATCCGACCCGTTCAGTATAGTACGGCTGTTGGGTAGTAGTCACTCCTAAGAAAGCCCTTTTTGATCTTCTCGCAGGCAGATAGAGTCACGTCAACAGAGTATACCTGTACCGGAATTCACAGGTCGGCAGTCTCAGCTTTCTCTCCAAGTATTTGGGAGAATGGTGAGGGTGTACTCCCAGTTTAAATGATGGCCTGAATTGAAATGAATCTGATCTTGGGGGAGAGAAGGCAGTGGTTCTTGAGCACAGGCCAGGGCACAGAACCAACTAAGAGCCGCCGCTTATTAAGCCCGCGCTGGGTTTGAGGGGCCTTCAATCAACCGGATGCCGGTCTCGGTTAGCAAGGCTCATAGCACGAGGTGCCGCTTGTCTCACAGTCATTCTGCCATTACCCAGTCATACAGCACTGTGACAATTCTTCATTAGTCCCCCGAGAAGACTTCTTTCTGGCTCTAACCACGCAGCCGAGAACGGGAGCCTAACTGCCGATTGGGGCGGGCAGACGTGGATAATCAGTCAGCTTGTATTAGCGCAGAGTGGAAAGTGACAAGTTTGCAGTTCATGTTCTCACAAAGCCGATGAGCTGTCTCAAACCAGCAATTTAGCCAAAAAAAGGAGTCTGCAAGACTCTAAGTACATTTGTCACTCTCTGTTCCCCTCCTCTTCCCTGAGTGTTAATGCAAATTTGCAGTTGAGTTTCAGATATTCGGAAATCGCCTTTTCTGGCATTTATTGATGATCCACTAAGCAAGATGCTAAGTACCATATACATTGCTTGTGTAGCCAGATAAGTTTTGAAGCTGTGTGTGTATATGTACGTGTGGTGTGTATATGTGGTGTGTATGTGCTCTGTGTGTGTGTGTGTGTGTATGTATGTGTGGTGTGTATGTGGTGTGTATGTGTGCTTGTGTGTATGTGTGGTGTGTATATGTGGTGTGTATGTGCTGTGTGTGTGTGTGTATGTATTTGTGGTGTGTATGTGGTGTGTATGTGTGCTTGTGTGTATGTGTGGTGTGTATATGTGGTGTGTGTGTGTGTGCCTGTGTGTGTGTATGTGTGTGGTGTATTTTTTTCTTTTTCTTCCTTTCTTTTTTCTTTTTGACTTTAGCTTTACAGTATCTCCTGACCCGACTTTCAAACCATCTCATCTCATTTGGTTCTTGAAGTTTTTTGGTCACTCGCTGCTACTATGTCAACACTGCTAACATGGCTCATGGTCATCCTCAGACTTTTGACAACTGCAGACAAAAGTGCTTTCTCTAGACTTGAGTGACGGGCATCTGCTTTCAGGACTTATTCTAACGTTCTTTGATGTCTGGAAAAACTTGAGAGAAAATAATCTAAACCAAGGGACTGGAGAAGGACTCCGAGGGTCTGTGTTTTGTAGAGATCCAAGCGAGCTATGATCAAAAGTGTTTTTACCCCAGATCAGGCATCTCCAGATTGGGTACTGACAATAAACCAGAGAAACTACTCTACCCAAAGTAGCCTGGTCAACCTGTAAGTGTTTTGGGGTGACTTACAGCAGTGTGGGTGATGGGTTACAGGAGCATGGACATGCAAAGGCTGCTGCACCACTGAAAAGCCCATCCCAGCCTGAGCGACGACTCCTGGAGCTCCTCCAGGGCTCCAGGCAGCTCAGCCAGTAGAAGTTCTCTTACCCGCAGCAGTTGCTACTCTTAGGTAACCTTTGGGAGGGGCCTTGTGAATCTTTTATGTTCCAGTAGCTGCTGGAGACTTCTTTTGTTTATCTTCCCAGACTTAACCAAATATTTTAATTCTGAGGAAGCAGTGACATAGCAGTACATTTCAAAAACGCAGACATAAAAGACCTTGGGTTGCAAAGGGCAATGCTTCAGGTCAGGGAACCTCAGAACCTCCCAGAGGAGGGATTTGCCTGTGAAAATGAGCCTTGACCGTTATATAAGAGAGAGGAGAGTAGCCGCTGCAGGAGGCAGGGTAAAAGGTGACGGGCTGGATTCGGGGCCTCTCCTTTAGATAAGTTTTGAGGATAAACAGTCTTCAAAGGGTGATGGACACATCATTTATTTTTGCCAGCATAAAGAACAGAATCTCAGGCAAGCACTGCTACCCAGGGAAGGGATTATCTTCCTGCAGAATAGCTCCAATGATCGGAGGCCTGTATTGCCTATGCTGTGTTGCTAAAGAATGATGTCCCCTGGGAATGACACAGCTATGGCTGTCGTAAGATCAGAGCAGCTGCGCCTCCCCAGGAGAGACCCTCACAAGATCAGGAGTTTCTTTACTGGCCATGGTGATGATTTGTTCTTCCCAGGCTTCTTCGACCTGTTCTACATGTGAGCACTCATGTGTACGAAGCTTTGGTCATTTATTGGTGCTAAGGCTAAGCATGTCCCCCGGCAGCGGGACAAAGCCAGTTTGTGGAAGCTATCACCTGCTCCAATAGCTCCTGAGAAGCTGGGACAAGCAGGAAGACAAGGAATTGTACCAGAAAAAGCCTGCCACAGCTCCTTGTTGCTGTCAATAAAGATAATTACAGCTACAGAGCCCTGTCCCCCAAGGAGTTCCAACACTTCATAGATGCTGTCCCATTGATCCTCTTAACAAGAGTGTGACAGAGAGGAGCGAGCACCATCATCATTTTAAAGATGGAGAACTCTCCTCAGGAGGCAGAAGCAGCTTGAGTCACAGGGAGTGGGGTTTTGGTGAGGAGGTTTTATGATCTTTGATGTGCCTTGCTAATCACCTCACTGAAGAGCGCCATCCCCAGATCCACACTGCTCAATTAGGATATCCACCCAGGGAGGTCTCAGAGGCTGGCTATTCCAAAATGGAAAATCATTGATTTAAAGGTGATTTTGTTCTCTATAAATATTGTTTTTTCTCTCTCTCTCTCTGGTGACTTGCTGTAAAAATTATATCCAAGGAAAGATGGAAGAACAAATGCTAACANTGTGTAATTATTTAGCTGGAATGGGCATTGCTCCTAAGGAGTATTTAAGATAACATTCAAGATCCCTGAGCTCTTCTAGAATGTCATGAGCACGAGACAGGAGACAAACTAAGACAAAGATGGTGGAAAATGTGAGNTATTGTGAGCTATATCACATTAAAGCAGAGCATTGGGTTCTGTGATTCCTGCTAGAGCTGAAAAGGAAACCATGTTGATTTATGATGGTGTATATGTAACAAAATAAAACGTATGAGGCCAAGGGAGTTTAGGTGTGTGAGCTCAAAGGGACAAAGTAGCCTCAGAATGATGGCCAATCATAAAGAGTGACTGTTCACCCCAAAACATGGCTGTCCCCCCATCCCTCACCTGTTAGAGGAAAGAAATGAGATTAAGGTTAGCACAAAGACAATTTGAGAGGGCTGTGGGAGCAGAAAGCTCTGTGAGCCTGCTTGGTGCCTGGCAAGTGGGAGATCATGGAGGAGACATTTTGCCAGGTCTCAGCCTCCAAATTCCTGTGAATTTGGTGATAGAGGACAGTCCTCTGGCCTCAGGCATCCCAGTCTTCTCCCTGACTTGCAGTTTTACTGGTAGACTTCTCACCTCATCCTGGAGTGCAACATGCCCCTGGGCTCTGACCCAGAAGTGGTATTAAATGCTTTCTGTTGCTGAAAAGAATTGGCTTCTTGCTAATTGGGCCTCTCTGAGTAGACAGAGAAGTTTTCAAATGTCTGAGAGTCACCTCTCCTATGGTCATATTTTCAGAGGCCCAGCTTTCCTAGAAAATGCCTGGTGGGTGCTACTAACTGCCCTACACCCATGTGTTGTCCAAAACAACCTGCTGACATACTAGAAGAGCTCAGAGATCTTGACCGGTCTCTTCAAAAACTCCTTATGAGCAATGCCCATGCCAGCTAAATTTTACCCCAATATATTTTCATTTATAGTAAACACATGTGTGTAAGAAATGTTAGCAGCTAGAAGTGCAACAGAAAAGGAAAAGTTTAACAAGTGTTGCCTTAGTAATAAGATTGCTCACGCCATTTGTTGCTGTTTTAGCCAGGGATTAAACACAACTTGATTTCAGTAGCTACTGATATCATGTCTGGCTCTCAAAGACCTATGAGATGAAAACTAAGCTTTAGAAGCTTTGCAGTTAATTGCTGCTGAGTTAAGTGTTTTTTTTTTTTTTAACACCTTCACGCAGACATGTAATTTAGAAAATCAACCTGCGAGATGAATCAAAATATGGGTCTGAAACACTCCTGTTGATTACAGGAGGCCCTAAGAGACAGCCCAGCACAGAGGACAGTAGAGGGGCTGAGGCTACAGTGGCAGGCTGCAGGACAGTTGGAGTATCCCGGGCATGGGGGCGGAACAGCAAGTGCTTCTTAGGGGTTGGGAAAAGGGCTCTGTCTGCTGGGAGTATGGTGCTTTTCCTTAGCCCACATCAATTCCTCAAAGGCTACTTCTGTCAAGCTGTGTGCAAAGGCAGGGCATTTAGTGTGATTGGAGGTGATCCTTATTTCCACCTGACAAACAACAGGCACTATTGCTGGAGAATATCTTTCTGTATGCTGTGAATATATGTTGTTCCCATTGGTTAATAAATAAGCTGCTTTGGCCTATGACAAGGCAGCTTAGAGGCAGGCGGGAAATCCAAGGATAGAGACAGGAAAGAGAAAGGTGAAGTCTGGAGAGATGAGAGCCCGCCGCAGCCGCCCAAGAAGCAACATGTAATGAGACACAGGTAAAGCCACGGAACACATGGCGATACATAGATTAATAGTCATGGGTTAATTTAAGATATAAGAACTAGCTAGCAAGAAGCCTGCCATAGGCCATACACTTTGTAAACAATATTAAGCCTCTGAATGATTATTTTAAAAGCAGCTGAGGGACCTCGGGGCTGGGCCAGGAACTGGAGGAATTCGGGACCGTGGGCTGGGCGGGACCAGAGAAACTTTTGACTACACACTATGTCAGTAAATGCAGCCTCATGGTTCAGATCTTGACAGTCCTCCACATCAGGTCCCCATCANCTTGGTACTATTGGGAGATGTGGTGGTACATTTAAGAGTTAGGGCCCAGTGGTGGTTCTTGGGTCATTGAAGGTGTGTCCTTAAAGGGGGTTTGGTGACAGTAGCCTCTCCTCTTCCTGTGTCTTCTGCACTGCTTTCTGATCATCAGGTTTTTTGTCACATGATGTGCTGCTGCCAGGGTGAGATAACCTTGAGGGGGTGTGGTGATGGGGCCCTAAAAGCAGTGAAGTCAACATCCCAGACAGACTGAAACTTCTAAACTCAGGAGTTGTGACAAAGCTTTACTGTTGTAAGGTGGCTCTCTCCATGATGTCCACATCAAATCTGGTCCTTGACAATATTATAAAAAACTCTGATTGGTCTCTGGTCATCGAAGGGCGCTAGCAGATCCAAGCGTGGCAAACATGGCCCTGGCAGGCCTTGCCCTTCCCCCATTCCCTTTGCCTTGCTAAACCAGTAGATTATATTCCTAAAGCTAGCCACCAAGGTCTATTCCCTATTTGTCCACTTCCTCCTGAGGCTGGCTACCAAGGTTCAGCTATCAAAGTACTGAAGTCCAGCAATCAAAAGCCCCCTTTAGGCTTACCTAATTAACATGCCCAGTGAAAATAATCCTGACGCAGGGTGGGTGTGGTGGGTGTAGGGGTGTTCCCCCTTTCCATTTATAAGCTGCCATTTGCCCCACATCTATCTCCTCTTTATCTAGAGACAGTCCTTTGTCCCTCAGGGGCAAATACCCCTTCCCCCTCTTCCTTGTTCCTTCTCCCTTCTCCCTTGTCCCCTGTCTCCTGTCTTTGTCTCTTATTCCCTGCCTTCTGTCCTTCTTGGGCTAATAAATCTCCTTTGTGCTGAGAACTTGGTCTTGGTGTGTTTGGTGCTGATTCTGGTCCTTTCAGCCCTCACTCCTTCTGGATCTTTTTTCACCTCTTGGTCCATTTCACCACCTGCCATTGTCACTATTCCAGAAGGTGTATCTTGCTACAAAACTCCATATGTTTTGTGTGAATTTTAGACTCTGCCTTTCCTCCCAAAGGACAATACTTAGCTCTTGGTAGTAGGTTTTCTGTAGAAGCTAATTATATGCTGTAAATATACGGCTAGCTCAATTATTTTAACTTTATCAAAATAGCTTTATTTACAAGCAACTTATAAACTAGGGCGAACAAGAACGGACACGAAAGCGATCCAGTGATGAACTCTGCCTTCTAAGGTCGCAGCAGCGAGGATTTAGACGGCGAGAGGTGAACCCTGAACGCTCTCAGTCAAAAGGCAGGCTAAAGGGGGCAAGAAGAGGGAAGTCATGTAGCTGCCTCGATTTTTCAAGGGGCTCAGGTGTTTTGCCACGCCCTTAAAAGGGGAGGTGCTGGCCACGTAGCTGAAGCCCAAATACCTATCCACTACAGTTTTCTGTACCTCAATAGTAGGTTTCTCTTCCGAACAAGTAAGCCAGATCAGGCTGAACTGAAAAAGTAAAAGAACAGGCTTATTTGAGCAAAGCAACTCCCGGGTGAGTTCTCCAGTCCCAGAGATTGAAGTGGGAGAAGAGGCAGGAGAAAATCACATGGGTGACCTAAGGCTGAGCACTTATGTACCCTGTAGGCGAGGGGTGATGATGTGTCCTCTATAAGCTGGGGTTTGTGCCCAAGTATGGTATGCTTTAGGCGGGGACTTGGGCCACAGTCACTTCAGGGAAGGAGCTGCCGCAGATGCCAAGAATGCAGAACTGGGCTTTTTGGTGCCTTTTCTTTGTTGGAAATTCTCTGAGAGGGCNGGGTTTGGAGAGAGAATTGGACTTTCTGGGTCAAGCAGGAGTGAGCTGGAGGTTCCAGGCAAACACTTGGGAAGCCAAAGAGCCAATCTTTTACGAATGAACCACAGCTTTGCAAACACTTCCCACCCTGATTGAGTTTCTGAGTATCTGTGCTACTGATAGTTCAATAATGATAATTAGGTTTGAATGGAATGAGGACANGAGCGCCCCAAGGTGTGGTTGAGGAGAAGGCTTTTATTGTAGATACGAGGGAGAGAACAGCCAGAGGCGTCTGGAAGGGTCCAGAGCAGGGAGAGAAATCGTACACTGAACACGGTCAGCGGACTGTACCAGGCCATGAGAGGAAAGGGGGGGAAGAGTGAGAAAGGAAGAGAAGAGAAGAAAGGAGAAGAGGGGGAGGGGGGAACCAAGAGTCGGGAGTGCAGGAACAAGAAAGGGGCCAGGGGCTGTCTCTTATACACATCTAGATGTGTATAAGAGACAGCCCCACCCCAATGCCCCTCCATAAGCTTTGGTATGCTAATAGAAACCACAGTTAGCCATGTGAGTTTCTTTGGGACCTAACAAGATTGGGAAATACAAGGTAGGTCACGAAACCTTGGCTCAAGATCATACGGAGCCATTTCTTAGGTGGATTTTAATAGACTCTTTGCTAATATTTCTTTGGGACATGAGGACATTGATAAAATTAAATGAGTCTTAGTGGCTTGTCTCACCAACCCATGAGTCGAGAGTAGGGTTTGCAGTGGAGCAAGTCATTTCAGCCCAGGAACAAAAGACTTCAGTTTATCCAAGATTGAGGAAAAGATAAAAGCACGAATTTTAATCCCAGCACTTGGGAGGCAGAGGCAGGTAGATCTCNGTGAGTTTGAGGTCTAGCCTGGTCTATCTAGTAAGTCCTAGACCAACTAGGGCTACATAGTAAGATCTTATCTCAAATTTAAAAAAAAAGAATAGAAAAAGGTGAAAGAGGAGAAGGAAGCAGAGGATGAGGATGATGAGGAGGTACTTGCTAGCATTCATTCCCTGTGAGGACCTTTTTTTTTTTTTCTGTGTTTTTTTTGGCCTTTCTTTGGTTGAATACGTTGGCTGATGATTTTATGGGGTAAACTGACACATTGCAGTGGGGATGGAATTGAGCAAGGCACATGCTTGCTGCATGTAGTCTCCCTTGTGGCATAGTCCCCACTCCTACTGCCTCTTTGGAGAATAAGGCCAAGCCAACTTTCTCCAGTTTGTCATTTTCCATCTAGGCGAATCTTTTATTTATTCTCAGAACGAGCTTTTTTGGCAACTGATCTTGTATGTAACATCAGCTAGAGAGAGACATATTGACAATTAGCGAGTTTTGACAAATCTTATAGATAAATACCCAGCTCTTGTATCACCATCAGGGCATCCAAGCAACACAGCAATTGAAGGAAGATGTAGACAGGAAATTACCAACCCATAACTCTAATTCCCTACCTGGTAAATTGCTAAAACAATCAATAGCACAGACAGTCTGGGAGCCCCCTTGGGAAGCTGAGTGATGTATGTGCTGTGGTCCTGTAGCAGAGGGTACGGGCAAATGAAGGCCCTTCTCAAGGGGGACATTGGGGGCTGCCATGGTAACTGCACTGTACCCCCCTGTCTCTAGCCAGCAGATTTGGAATGCGTTGGTCTGATTGGAACCCGAGAAGGGCAGTTTTCACAGAGGGGGCTGCGTGAGGTTTCTCTCTGGTGGATCATGTGATCACAAATCCATATGTGTCCAGGCACATGAATTTTTCAATGATAACAATGGCCAGTTGACAGAGTCTGCTGGGCAAATGAGTATTACAGTTGAGTCAAGCATGAATTGGGTTCACTAATGACNTTCTTCTTATTTCCTCTCTGGGCATTCATCTTTTCAGTGTCCAAAGTTTATAGTATGCTGTTAGTATTATTAAACATTGAAGGCTCCAATTTGAATAATTAATTACACTGAACTTGGTTTTACACTACCTAATCCATGCNGGCTGGCATGACACCTGGCAGTCAGTGGTCAGTTATACAAGGATAGTGGTGGACAGATGGCCATACCCCATGGCCAATGCATTCATGTAGATCAAACAATTTGGAGAAATCTTTCCTTCTCCTGCCCTTTAAAACTTCTCAGAATCCCATGTAGGCTGCCCTTTATGGGCAGGTGGGTCGCACATGGTGACTCTCATATTCTGTGTTGAATGACTGGGGTTGAGAGCAACAGCTGAACGACAGGTGGAGATTCCTTTGGGCACACTGTCTGGTAAAAGGATCTGTGGAATAATGTTACCGTCATTGCACCCAAGCCAGAAAACCTGGCTTCAAACTTTAGAACTACTGCATTCTGTTTGACCTTGGACAAATTACATCTCTTTGATTCCAGTTTCTTACTCTGCTATACGGAACTGATTCTTCCTTTCTTGAGAACAAGACTGTGTGTGGTGGGGATGTAGTTCAGTCTGTAGAGTGCTTGCCTAGCATGTTCGGGTCCTGGAGCGTATTATAGGAGTTCAGTGGATGCCAAGTACTTTGGTTTACATCTCATCTTTTGAACACTTGTTCTTTATCTGCTAATGCTGTTTGAGGGGGTTGTGAGACCTGTAAGAAGTGAGGCCAACTGGTAGAAGTTGGCCTGTGAGCCTCTGAAGACTATCCTCAGCTCCTGGCTCCTGGTCTGCTGTGATGTGAACAGCTGCCATCCTGCATTCCTGCTACCATCANTTGAGCTGCTCCATCATGCTTTGATGATGGCCGGAAATCTCCTCAAGTTATGAGTCCAGATGGATCCTTCCTCCCTTTAGTTGTTTCTGTCAGGTATTGTGGTCAGGGTAAGACAAAAGTAACAAATATACACAATCTAATTTNCAGGGTGACCTATCCTGGGCTGAGGCCAGGGAGACGGCCCCACTGAGTCTCAGGAAGCATGTGATGCTCAAGGACTCACAGGAGGGAGAGATGTGTGTACTATCTCAAGTGGACTGAAGGATTCCCTCCACTGAGCTGTGGAGGTGGTGCTGTGGTGGCATGTGTCATCTCTATGGACATTGCTTTGGCTGGAACTCAGTCTCATGACCTCAGCCTAGCTCACAGGACTGGAGAATGCAGTCAGTTACTTTCCATCAATGTCCTTAAACTATGGAGGGACAATAATGCACATTCCTGCTGATGGCCTGTGCTGGCTAGTCTTATGTCAACTTAACACATATTAGAGTTATCTGAAAGGAGGGAACTTCCATGGAGAAATTGCCTCCATAAGATCCAGCTGAAGATAATTTTCTTAGTTAATGATTGATGTGGGAAGGCCCATCCTATTGTGGGTGGTACCACTCTGGGCTGATGGTCCTGGATTCTATAAGACAGCAGGCTGAAGCCAGCAGTGGTGGAGCACACCTTTAACAGCAGAACTCAGGAGGCAGAAGCAGGTGGATCTCTGAGTTCAAGACCAGTTTGGTCTACAGAGAGAGTTCCAGGATAGCCAGAGCTACACAGAGAAACTCTGTCTCAAAAAATGAAAGAATAAGAAAGAAAGAAAAAAGAAAGAAAGAAAGAAAGAAAGAAAGAAAGAAAGAAAGAAAGAAAGAAAGGAAGGAAGGAAGGAAGGAAGGAAGGAAGGAAGGAAGGAAGGAAGGAAGGAAGGAAAGAAGGAAGGAAGAAAGCAAGCAAGCAAGCAGGCTGAGCAAGCCATGAGGAGCAAGCCAGGAAGCAGCACCTCCATGACCTCTGCATCAGCTCCTGGCTCCAGGTTCCTGCCCTGCTTGAATTCTCGCCCTGACTTCCCTCAACGANGGACTGTTACCTGAAAGTATAAGCCANATAAACCCTTTCCTCTCCAAGTTGCTTTGGTCATGGTGTTTCATCACAGCAGCAGTAACTCTAACTAAAACACTGCCATTGACATAGTGGTAAATGCAGGAGATTCCTGGCAGAAGAGAAGAGTCATGGACAGTTAATAGCAATAAAGAAAAAAGAATGGTTAATCTGCCAAAGCCAATTTTCTTGTTATTATAAAAAAGAACTGCTTTCTTCAGCACCTGACCTCTCAGTCCTTCGTGTGTGAGTGCTTTTAAAGTCCACTCTCTGAGAGAAACTTAAGTGCCTCTTGACAACCACTTGATTTCTCACTCATTGTAAGAGACATTTCNTTGCAAAGAGGGACACAAATATTGGCTACAGTAGGATATATCAACAGAAAGGAGTTTTGGGCTCTAACAGATAGGCATAATTTTATTTCCATTCTTCATGCCAAGAAATTGATAGGAGACATTTAAAAGCTCTGGCTCAAGGCCACGTGGAAGATTAATAGTCTGCCAGCGAACAGGACCCCGGAGTCCAGCCGCACCAATCCATTTACCGTATAGATCAACGTACACTTTCCAATTCCAAGGTCTGCAGTCAAATGCAGCCTTTCGGTTACCTTGCCCATATTTATTAGTTTGCTTCTGTGTTGCTGAGATAAAACACTGGTCAAAAGCAACTTGAGAAAGAAAGGGCTTATTTCATCTTACAGCTCACACCATCATTAAGGAAAGCTGAGGGCAGGCGCTCAAGGCAGGAACCTGGAAGCAGAGACCCCAAAGGAATGCTATGGACTGGCTTGCTCAGCCACTTTCCTGTATACCTTAGGTCCACCTGCCTAAGGATGGCACTGCCCATAGTGATCTGGGCCCTCCTGCATATATCAACAACAAGAAAATGCCCTACAGACCAGTGTGATGGGGGGAATTCCTCAATTAAGGTTCTCCTTTCCAAGGTGACTCTATTTTGGGTCAAGTTAACAAAAATCTAACCAACACACTGTGCAAGAAAATAAGTATCACCTTCTGTATCACTATCTACTCCCTTTGTGTGTGTGTGTGTGTGTGTGTGTGTGTGTGTGTGTGTGTGTGTGTGTGTGTACATATGAGCACATGCATGTGGAGGCCAGAATACAACCTTGGTGTCACTCTTCAGCAATGTTGTTCACCTTATTTTGAAACAGGGTCTCTCTTTGGCCTGGAACTCTGCCCCTGCCCCATGTCCCCCAGCATACCTGTATTCATCCTGCGAACAAGTGCACAGCATCATGCCCTGCTTTCTCATATGGGTTCTCATATGGTTGGCTATAGAGTCAAATTCAGGTCCCTGTGCCTGCAAGGCAAGTATTTTACTGACAGAGCCATCTTGCCACTCTTTCCTCCTCAAAATTTTGTTAACCCTGGGTGCANTAACCGGAAAAGTACTTTTGCAGAAAGCAACATGNCTTTTAGATATACTGCCAGANTGGACAGTGTGAGATGTTTCTTCTATTTTATTACTTAAGAAAGCTAGCAGTTGCTAGACCCAGAGCCTGCCTCAGTAACAGGCAAATGTCAGGACTGGACTGGGCTGGACATTCCTTGTGCTGCTTCTCGGAGTCTCAGTGTGTGTGAAAACTTTGTATTCCTAGACCCACTAATTTTCTTCATGTCTTTTCTGTGGNGAGCTGAGTTAAAATGGAATTTTCCTTAATGATGTAGGTGAAAGGAGTTTCACGGAATCAATTTCAATTTTAAGAGNATCTTGAGGATTCCAGGAGTTTGTGAGTTTTACTGTATTGGATTAATAGGCATGTCTGAGGCTACGATTTTAGAGCACAGGCTGTCAGGGGTATTTTTCCCCCTTCTTGGTTTCA
>LZPO01087185.1:150893-166664 GCA_001675575.1 Neotoma lepida | reverse complement strand
AGAGAGAGAGAGAGAGAGAGAGAGAGAGAGAGAGTGAGTTAAAAAATCTCCTTGAAGTTTCTCAGTAGACATAAATTCTTTGGCAACGGAATCAGCCGCTTGGATTTTTATCTGGGTGTATCTTTCGGCTTCTGTATATTTGAGTTTTCTTATACCAAGATTTGCCTGTAATTTGGGTGTGGGGGACTCAAGTAGTCAATTCCAGCATCTCTGGGTCTGCTGACCTCAGGTCACCACTCTCTTCCTACCGCAAGGGGCAAAATCACACAGAGCTGGGGCTCTGGATACACAGTTGTTCTCTTGAGTGGCTCTGGAGGTGATGGATCTGCCAGAACTAAGGATGGAGGGACGGGGTGTTGGGGCCTTAATGTAGCTTCTACATGTGATGTAACTGTACAATTGTATTTTTCTACCAGAACAGGGCTTCTTAAGGCCTTGGGGTTTCCTGACAGGACCTCCTTTGGAACACACACCACTTTACGATAGTGGAATGACTTTGGCAGGAGTCGGGGGTTAGGGATGGGGAGGTGGAGAGGTTGGGGGGATGGGAATTGTTGCCAATGGAACCAATCAGGTGATTAGAAAGTTGGAATTTTCAACAAACTTCTCCCCTGGGGATATAGGACTTGACATTTAGTTACATGATCAAAGGCCAATGATTTAACTAAATTTGCCTACATAATGAAACTCCACAAATTCCTGTAAACAACAAGGGTCAGACATTGATGCTGAAGATGCTGGGAGGCAGGTGAGTCCCGAGAAGGCCTGAAGCTGTACAACATTACCTCCTTCAGTATCTCACTCTTTATCACTGCCATTTGGCCATTCCTGAGCTGCATGCATGTGATCCTAAGTAAAGCATTCCTGAGTTCTGTGAGACAACTACTGAGCCTGAGGAGAAGGTCAGGGGAGCCCCTGCACGGCTAACCGGTTACAGGTGGCCCCAGTCAGGGATTGGTACCTGAAGTCAAAGGTCATCTTGTAGGGCTGAGCCCCTAACTCCTGGGACCTGACACTAAGTCCATGTAGCTAGTATCAGAGTGGAACTGAACTGAAGAGTCCTTGAATAATGCCAAACCTCCCCAGGTCTGGACAGTTAATGTTTCTTCTTTCCTAAGTAATGCCGTTGAAGAAGATGCCACCTATGAAGGGAGGTGGAGAGCCTCAAGCCAGCCTGGCAGTGAGGTGTGAGTGGCAGCCATGCTGACCAAACAAGGACTAATGTTAGGCCTATTGTGTGTCACACTGACCCGGGCTAGCCACATGGGCATAGGCAGCGACAATTCTTCCTTCCTGCAGAAGCCTCATTCCCGCTGGAGATGCTTGCAGAGGAACCATGAGCTCAGAAGAACACCATATTGTTCTGTGATGTCACCTCTGGAATGTTCTGAGTGTTTTGGAGACCAGCTAATGCACAGGACCTATACCTGGCACCTCACATTGGTATGGCTTTTGCCTTGATACAGAAATAATAGTTTAGAACCAGGAAGAGTTGCAGCAGTCTCTGCTTCAAAGACTTGCAAGAGGGTTTTATATAAGTTAATTCCTGTCTTGGTTTTTGTTTAGTGATCAGTAAGTCTTCTGGTCAGGTACCATCTACACATACCTTTAGACTGAGATTTTTTATAAGGTATATAATTGGTGAGAAGGGCATAGATGTGTAGAAAGTAGCTATGTATTTCAGGTCAGCCACTCAGGCCCTGAGGATGGGTTGAGGAGGAGGAATCTAATTTTTTCTTTTTCACAGCACTCGAGGCCAAATTTTACAAGAAAGAGAGATATCAGACCTGAAAGCCTAGAAATTCCAATCAATGTGGTTCTACCTCAGGTAGGGAAAATCACGGGAGGATGTAAGTTACCCGGTTTAGCTAAAATAACCCTGTTTCCAAACCTTACAGAATGAACAGATACATCAGCCGCTCAGATTCCCGTCATGTTTTTTGTTTTGTTTGTTTGTTTTTTGGGTTTTTTTTTTTTTTGTTGTTATGTTTTTTCCTGGCTATGTGTCTTGGGGAGGACACATGGACTCTCTGGACTTTGGGATCCTCTGGCCTTGAATGAGGGGGCTGGATTGGATGGTCAGTTCCTCCAGTGCTAGCCTTTCAAGGTTTGATGATACTATGAGAAAAATCTAACCTTACGAAAGGAGACCCTTCATTGTATGGTAGTGTATAACCACTCTGGATATCTGTGGAGAACTGGAGTTGACCTTGAAGTCATATGAATAAGAATGAACCCAGGAGCTGAAACCCCAGCATGTGACCCACTTACAGCTGTCAAGAGAATTAAGCTCTGCTATGGGCCAAAGATGGTTTAGTGGGGATGGACATTGACTGGTTTCTTTNGAGGCCAGTGAATGGTTAAAACTCTTGCAGCTTGTGGTCCCCAGGTCTCCTGCACACAGCTGATTTCTTGGTGGGACCCCTTTTATTTGACTGTTTCTTCTGCTGCTATGTCACAATGTCACAAAGGGGTGGCCTTGCTTTCTCCAGAGTCACCCCAGAGCTCATTGGAAGATCAGGGTCATGCAACCAGTGGAGGTGAAATGTAGGATGGAGGGACCCAAGGAACAGGTAATTTACCTAAAAAATTTGGTGTAGGGAGGTATGTACAAAAGAGAATGGATCTCTAGCTAGTGTTCTATATCAGTTTACTTATAACAAGCTCAGCAAATGTGGTCAGGAGGAGACAAAAATACAGGACAAGGAAACAACCTAGATGTTTGTTTTCCTTACAGCATTGTAGTGAGCAGCCACTATTACATCTCTTTCAGCTCATGAAAGCTAAGCCAGAATATTAGGTGACTGTGTCCTGGTCATCCTTGGAAGGGCAACCTTGCTGGGTCTGGTTCCGAATACATAAAATACACATTTGTGGATGAGGGTGGTGGGCATGATTCCTTTGGTACCTTACTAGCCCACAGATTAGGGGCAGCCTAGGTGTGGGAGTGNAAAAGGGGTTGGGAATAAGATCTGAAAGTAGTTGTATTAATTACTGTTTGCATTGTTGGGACCAAATATCTGGCAGGAAGCAAGTCACGGGACGGAGTCTTTTTTTGACTCTTGGTTCAGGGGATGAGTCCTTTGAGAAGTGGATGCTATGGTGATNNGGCCACTGCTTCACATCAAGGCAGATCAACCTGGTTTCTTCAGTCCAGGATCCGAGCTCAAGAGTATTAACCACGTTCAGTATGGGCCTCCCTTATAAAGTCCCCACAGACACATCCAAAGGTGTGCACCTTGCTAGTGCCCTAGATGTTTCTTAATCCAGCAAGCTGACCCAAAGCCTTCATTACTGTCATGTGATAGAAAGATTAGATCCATCTANCCCTGGCACAACTTTCTGTCCCAATCTCCCATGCCAGCTTAGCAGTCAAGAGGAAAAGGTGGTTTCAGACGTCTTGGGTTTGTTCTGGTCCTCTCAGGCCTACTTCCTGTGCTGGAGGACTTGGTGCAGTTACTTGGATCTTGGAAGGCNGAGGGATATGGAATGAAGGGGACCCTGCTGTCTGGAGATTTTTCATGGCCAGATGAGGCCTTGAGTATGCCAGTCAGGCTTAGTCAGCAGTCATCCAAAGGTCAATGAAGCAAGCAACTGATGTTGACAAGCAGGAAGAGGAGGTTCAGTCAATGTGTCAACACTGGAAGGAGGAACGAAGAGGTCTAGTGAGGCTCCAAGCCCATCTTGGACATGAAGTTTAGGTTTAAGTAGAGTCACAGAGGTTCACATAGCTAAGCAGTCCTGCTCTGGGCGTGGTCCAGCCCAGCATCATTGTCTCATGCCCAGTCTCTCCTGCAGGGTGGTCTGCCAAGTCAACACGACTGTATGAAATCTCTTTCTGAGAGACAATCTTCCCCTCTGGCTGGCACCAGCCTTCAGCCTTTACCTTCTCCAAACATAAGACTACTGGGGAAATTTCTTGTTTCAATAACCTGGTGTCTAGAAGGATGGACATAAGTATGTCTTTAGAATATCTTCATTCCTGCCAGGATGGTTACTGGCACAAGCCAGGCAACCTGCCAGGATACCCTAGATAGGTTCTCTTAGGTAGGGAAGTAGGCATGGATGACTAGATGATGTAAACTGACCCCATCCATAGGGCTGTGAGAAAGGCCTATATGATCATGNGCCTCCCCAAATGAGATAGTGGGGGAAGGATTACTATGAGAAACAAGGTAAGGAAGGATATTGATGGAGTGCTGATGGTGTCACGTGCTAGCCCCAGGGCCACACAAGTATAAGGCAGAGATTTCACAGCTTTGGGAATTGGGAGACTCAGTGGCAAGGACCAAGCTAACCCAGGTCAGCGCTTAGCCTGTCATGCTACTCAGCAGGGCCAGATGATGTCTTAGNTCTAATTCTCTTGCTTCTAGAAGCTAGTGTATCCTTTCCTTTCCTTTCATCTGGATTGCCACTGGNAACCCCTCAGCTGCCTCTATCTTTCTGCCCCAGGTAGCTTCATTCTGAGCTGAGTACATTCTATTTGGAGGGGAATTATAACGGTACCTCTGGCTCCCCGCTCCCAGCCCTATTGGAAGGCTGGAGTTCTCAATTATGTTGCAAATGCTATGATTCACTAGTTACCGCCTTTAGGTCTCTTCAGGTCTTATTGATTTCGCATTTTTCTTCCTCACGTTGAACATGTGTGTTTTCCCATCTGTTTTCTTCTAGCACATTAGCTTGCAAGCCATAGTGTTATTTCCTGTCCAGGCCACTGATCTCCGTCTATGCACAGACTCACTCTTCCAGGCATTCAAGCTTCCCAGTGAGCTCTCTGTGCAAGTCATCGGTTAGTACTAGATGGAAGATCTGCATCTGGATCAGATTGAGCTCTGATAGCACTTCCTGGTGCCCACTCCATTTCTCTTGTCTTTTTCTCCTTCCTCTTTGGCTCACAGCGATGTTGACTGAAATAGGAAGATTCTAGGAGAGTCTATCAATTAGCTAAGATGACTACATCTGGCATCTTCTTTATTCTCTTTGCTGTTAGCATTAAAAATCTAACAAAACCAATCACTTTTACCCTGTGAATTATCTTTTCATCTGTTAGCATTTATTAAAACAAACATTGTATTTAGCTATTTAGCATATCACTAGAGAGGTTTCTGTTTTTGTTGTTGTTGTTGTTGTTTTGACAATGGAACTCAGCTGTGAAGTCAGCACTGTAGTTTTCCCTTCTAGGGCCCTAGTGCCCTTTCAAGTTCACGTGCATTAAAAGTACTCCAGCAGGCTGAGCATCCCCTACTCATTAACCCTCAATAGTGTTGGCAAAGCAGGTGNTTTAAAAGCTTGGTCTACCGGCGTGGGCTTTCCNGGAGCATGTGGATGTCTCTTCTGGGAGCTACATTTTTTACGTAAGGAAGAGAACTTCAGTGCTGTGTCCTCAGCACTGTTACTATAACAAATGTCCAAGGCCAGACAATTCACAAATAGAGGCTGGCCATTCAAGAGCGTGGCNNAATACTAGCGTCTGGTCATCTTCTGGCAAGGGCCTTCGTGCTGTGTCCCAATACGGTGGAGGGCATCACTTGGTGAGATACAGCAAGTCACAGAGAGCTCACTTTCTGACAGATGTTCCTGCCCATTGACCCATGAATGGGTTCATTCATTCCCTCATGATCCAGTCCNCCTCACAAAGGTCTCACTTCTCAAACACCATTAGCATATGACACTGGGGATTAAGTTCCCAGCATGTGAACTAGAGAGAGGCCACATTCAAACCACAGCAGTGCATGTGGCTAAGCCTGGCTGCCCACTGTCTAGTCCCGTTCCCAAACTCTATAGGTGGAAGGCNGGCAACCCCAGTAACTCCATCTGAGAAGCTTTNTCCTTGAGAGTTCTAGTCTTTAGAAATCACGTAGCACCAGTGAGAGACTCTTGTGGTATTCCCTCCCTTTCTCCATTGCCTTTTCCCGCCTTTTCAGTTGATGGCTCTGCTGTGTGTTTCACGATCCCTGGAAATAGTATGCCACACAGTCATTGGTGAGTTAAAGCATCTACATTAGAAATAAAATACCAGGAGGGGCCAGGCCTGTGCTCAGGAAGGATTCCAATCCATAGGCAGGGTGTCAGGCATCTGTGAGAGCCGTGCACGTATCCAGGGCTCCTCCTGGATCCCCGGCACTAACACATTGTTGGGTCACAGCTATGAGTACACTCTTCCTGGCTCCTGAAGACAGAGTCCCTTGGTCACCTTTCAAACACCTAATGGGGGAAGTCTGATGGGCCTCAGTGTCACATGTGCTCTCTCCTACAACTTCATTCCCTGTTCTGCCATGAAGGAGCTCACTTTGTTCTTTTTACCTATTGGTCTCTATGTCTATGTGAGAACATGCCCCAAGGGCCCTCATTGACTGACCCTCCTAGGCTCAGCAGAGCCCCTCCATGATGTTCCAAGNGCAGACAGATCTCTTGTCAGGACCCAGGCCATCAAACATTATTAGATCAGCCAATGGAAGAAATCTGGGAATATCACTGACCTGGCCCAAGACCCCAGCTGAGAAGGGCAGGGTTCTGAGTGCCAGTTAACGGAGACTGGGGTCTTGAATCTATGGGTATTTGCTCAGCTTTGTCGCTTACATTTTGGTGGAGCCTTTTGTAAAGCAATANATTCAGTATTTCATGATGGTTTAGAACAGGAATTGTTAAATATTATCAGCAGGACTCTTTGGGCTTTGTGACATCTTGTCTACCACTTGTCCTCTTACGAACCCAGGAAGCAAGCACAGCAGCCATGTGTAGGCTCATTTTTAGAGGTGATGAAAACACAAGAACTTCTCAATAGGACTCAGTCATAGCACTTTTGAGATCAAGGCTCTTGGGGCTTGGGACCTCTGCTTTGGTTTCTAGGTTCAAGATGTTGACATGGCTACTGTCCGGATTTCGTTTCTGTTGCTGTGATAAAATGTCCCCAATATAAATAAACAGCTGAGGGGAGAAAGGGTTTATCTGATTTACAATTACAGGTTACAGCCCATTACTATAAGGAAGTCGAGACAGGAAGGTCNGACACCTAGTCTCACCCACAGTCAAGAGCAGAGGGAGGCTAATTGCATGCGCTCTTCTAGTATTTAGCCTGTTCTCTCCACTCTTATCCAGTCCGGGACCCAAGCTTAGGGTGTGGCACTACCCACAGTGGGCTGGGTCTTCCCACATCAATTAACCCAATGAAGAAAATCCCTCAAAAAAAAGAAAAGAAAAGAAAAAGAAAAAGAAAATCCCTTCCAGTTATTCCACAGGACATCCCAGTCCAGATAATTCCTCATTGAGATTCCTCCTTCCCTCAGGTGATTCTAGATTGATGGTTTTAACCACCCAGTACAGATGCTCAGGATGCTGTGTGCAGGAGGCAGCCTTTAATGGTGTGGTTTTTAGATTTTGGAATATTTGAATATATAGGTGGGGCAGAAGGGGAGGAAGGCTTCTCAGGGAATGGAGCCCATGCTANAGACATGAAATCCATATCTATATATCATATACAACTCATAATAATTTTATGCACTGTTTCAGTGTACCTGTGTCTTTCNATGANNGCAGGTGTGGAATTTTTCNCTTGCGGCGTCCTGTGGATGCTCNGNAAGCTTCCGATTTGGAGCACTCTGGAAGGGAGATTCTTCGGGTTAGGGATGTTCAAGCTGAAATAATATTTCATTTCCCAGTGTTGTGAGGATTAAGAGAATTATATAGGTAAAATGCAACTATATAACCAGCTGGGCATCCTGCAACTCCANCTCTGAGGGATCTGACACCCTCTTCAAAGAGGTGCAGTTACCCCAAGTTAAAATTTTAGAAACTGAAAGTCACACAACTTGCCCAAATTCTAATAACTGATAAGCAGCAAGGAGACAGAGGTGAAAAAAAAGGTTGATTCTAAAATCCACACCTTTAGTTCCTACCATATGGTTGGATCTTATTATCTGTGGGTTTTCATTTCTTGAAACGGGGTCTTTATGGAGCCCTGGTTGGCCTGGAAATTGCTGTGTAGACCAGGTTGGCTTTGAAGTTCTGGTTACGTTCCTACCTGCACTGCCTCCACGTAGCTGGGGTTACAGGCCTGCACAAAGCATAGCTCTTTATTCGTACACTTTACAGTTACGGATTTATAGACCTTTGACTATTCCAGCATCAGGGCTCATAGAATCCTTGTGGTCATTCTTGGGCCTATACAGAGTTGGTGTGGGAGTGTGCGGCCAAGAATTGGACTCCGGGTGCCTCTTGTCTGAACTCTCAGCCTAGAAAATAGTGTCCTGTTTGCAGTTTCTACACCACCATGTTTTTGAAAGGCATGCCTTTTGTTGGTGGCTTCCCTGNTTAAAGTGGCATCTACACAGCTTGTTTCTGATTACAGTGTGTGCTGTGCCTCCTGGAGCAAGCTTGTTGGATAAGCTCTGCTCAGGCACAGTCAATCTACAGATCNGTGAGGGTGTCTTTAAACAGAAACACAAGAATTAATTGACTGAATTTTTATGACTAGAGCCTTATAGGAACCTAGCCCAGCATTTCCCCTAGGAACCGTGGTTCAGCATTCGTTTATTAATTCAAGAAGAAAGCTACCTAGAATAACAAAGGCTGCCTGTATTTCCTGGTGAGGGTCCCTGGAGGTTAGGTGAAGGGTCTCCAGGCCTCTTAGTCCACCAGCAGTCCTTTAACAATTCCTTCGTTAACAGTTTCCCCNCTCTCTCCCACAGAGGGGCACCACTGAGCCCTTCCTGAGGCTCCACAACCTGTACAGCACTCCTCGCTGCTCCAGACAGGGTGCNGTGCCCCGGATGAGCCGCAGGGTAGTCAGCCAGCATTCCTACCCACTCAACCGCTTCTCTTCTGTCCCCTTTGACCCCATGGATCGCCCCACCTCCCAGGCTGACCTGGAACTGGACTACAACCCTCCTCGGGTGCAGCTCAGCGATGAGATGTTTGTCTTCCAGGACGGGCGGTGGGTGAATGAGAACTGCCGCCTGCAATCCCCATACTTCTCCCCCTCTGCCTCCTTCCACCATAAACTGCACCACAAGAGGCTGGCCAAGGAGTACCTGCTGCAGGAGGAGAACAAGTCTCTGCGGGATGAGAACAGGGCCCTGAGGGATGAGAACAAGGCCCTCCGCAAGGAGAACAAGATACTGCAGGTCTTTTTTTTTTTTATTATTTTATTTACGAAAATTTCCCCCTCATTTTACACATTAATCAAAGATCCCCCTCTTCCCTCTTCCTCCCAGCCTCTCCCTCCCAACCCACCGTCCTCTCCCCCTTCCCCCACAAGAAGGCAAAGCACATCCAGTAGAGGCAAGTCCAAGCCCCTCCCCCTGCCTCAAGGCTGCACGAGGTGTCCCATCATAGGTAGTGGGCTCCAAAAAGCCCAATCATGCACCAGGGATGGATTCTGATCCCACTGCCAGGGGCCCTCCAAGCAGATCTAGTTACATAACTGTCTCCCCATGCAGAGGGCCCAGCCCAGTCCCATGCAGGCTCCAAAGNTGTTGATCCAACTTTCATGAGGTCCCACTAGTTNGGTTTGGTCGTCTCTGCAGGTTTCCCCATTATGATCTTGATGCACTTGCTCCCCCTTCTCTCTCCCTNACTGAACTTGTGGAGCTCTGCCTGGTGCCTGCCTGGCTATGGATCTGTGCATCTGTTTTCATCAGTCACTGGAGAAAAGCTCTGTGATGACAGTTAGGGTATTCACTGATCTGATCACTGGAGTAAGCCAGTTCAGTTCAGGCATCCTCTCCTCTGTTTCTAGTAGTCCAAGCTGGGGTCATCCCTGGGGATTCCTGGGGACTTACCTAGCACCCTGTTTCTCTCTATCCCTATGACACTGCAGGTCTTTTGGGAAGACCACAAGGTCACTTTGGGCCATGAGGAGAGTCAGTCCTCTTCCTCGCCATTGCTGCACAAGGACACAGCCTCCCAGGAAGTGGTGAAGAAAGACAACCCCATCTTGCCTGACAAACGTAGCAAGGAGAACACCCTACAGCTCATTCGAGAGGAAAACCGGGCCCTCCAGCAGTTGCTGGAGCAGAGGCAGGCCTACTGGGCCCAGGCAGATGACAATGGAACTTCTGCCGAGGAGGGCAAGTCCACCTCCTCACCCAAGGAGGAACCCCATAACCCTGGGCTTCTGTCAGATCAGAACCCAAGCCTCTCCTCCCCGTTTGAGGAGCCCAAAGGGCCCCCCACAACACAGGAGGACTCTAAGACACTGCGTGCCCTGAGGGAGATGGTTAACAACTTATCTGGGCCGTCTGGGGAAGAGGAGGGTCAAGTAGGCCCCAACCTAGCTGACAGCGTTCAGCCTCTGCAGCTGCTGAGAGAGATACACGAGGCGCTGCAGGCCCTGCGTGAGGAGTACCGGCTGCTGCAGGAGGAGAACCGAGCTCTGCACATCCTGCATGAGGAGCATCGCGTCTTCCAGGAGGAGAACAAGGCCCTGTGGGAAAACAACAAGCTGAAGCTCCAGCAGCGCCTGGTCATTGACACGGTGACTGAGGTCACAGCTAGGATGGAGATGCTTATTGAAGAGCTGTATGCCTTCATGCCAGCCAAGAACAACAAAGATCTCAAGAAGCCCAGCAGGGTCTGAGGCCTTGGCAGCAGACGTAGACACTGAGATCAAGCACGGCACAAGAGGCCAGAGAGAACCCCCCCCCCCTTCGTTTTCCTCACCTTCACTGCCCCCAGTGCATGCCTGTGGACCAGCAGAGAAAGAGCCATCTTANACCCAGAGACACAATAAAGGCAGAGGAGGCTGGGGCCAGTCAACATCCACGTGGCATTTTGGCTTCTTCTCATCCTCCATCCTCCTTACTCTTTTAACTTCCTACTTCCTCGTTTGCTTCCTCATCAACCTTCTTATTATTCAATCCCTTCCTCTTCTTTCAACCCCTGTATCTTTTCTCCCAGTCTATAGACTTAGCTGGGTATGATGGTACATTTCTGTGTACTTAGGACTCAGGAGGCTGAGGCAGGAAGATTGCGGATTTAAGGTCTGTCTAGGCTACCATAGTAAAAAAGCAAGGGGCTGAGGTAGGGCACATGTCATGGGATGATGGGCAATGACTTTAGTCTTGAGAGCAAAATTGAGCTGAAAGTCAAAATTGGGCTGAACATCAACATTTACCAAAATTTATAAAAATTGATGAATCCACATCAACTTATCATCAGCATGCAAAATCCATCGTTTGTTAGGATTCTCTGGCTATGTTCCTTAGACAATGAGCCAAGAACCGTAACCCACCCTTCTCTCCGGAGGTCTTGCCATGTTGTGACCTCAGCATCCTTAGAACCCTGTGTGGTGTGCACTGCCATCTCTCACAGACATGGAAACAGGAATTCTGATGGACAGGTAGGAAAGGTCAGTGGGGACTTTTTCTGCAGACCACGTCAGGCTCCTTCCATTTAGACTCACTGCCAGTTTCCTAGTCTCTAAAAATTAAAAGTGGTTTTGGTATCTGTTTTCCAGACTTAAGAACTTGACAAGTCTTACTCCCAAAAGCAGCCTTGGAAATCCCAGAGGAGGGGGACAATAAGAGAGGTTTTCCTCGAACTAGTCAGTGACATGTTTACTCTGCACACAGGGTGGACAGTGATGGATGTACAGGAAAAGGCTAGTAATTTATTCTACTCATGTCGCCAGAGTCTGAAAAATGGGAACTGGTTCTTGATGGGCCTCTGGGCCTTAGTAGTTTTTCCTCCTCTGTTAAATTAATTTATCATTCAGGGTATCATAAACTATCACACCTGTTTGTCAGTGTAAGTGTGTGTGGGGGGAGGGGGGTTACTTTTGTCTTTTGATGAAACCAAATTGATTCTGTTATCCTAGACAACGGGAAGATGAAAGACACATTCTCCTAAAGTCTGTTTTCCCAATATTTAACTTGGATTAATTTATATAACAGCAGTTGAATGTTGTCTCGTGAGCGGAGAGTGCTCAGAGAACTTAATACTATTTAGCCATGTCAACTTTCTCTGTTGGGCAGAATCTAAATGGATGAAAAATAAGCCAGACAAGCCATAAGATGCCATTTTTATGGCGTGGGGGAGATTTATTTCAGAACATTGCTTCCTTGTACAGCACAGTGCAATCTGTCAGATTGCCAACACTCTAGTGAAATCTAACTTCTAGTNGAACAGTGAGGGACTTCACTTTTTCCTTTTTTTAAAAATTTTTACTTATATTTTTATTTCATGTGCATTCATGTTTTGCCTGCATGTGTGTCTGTGTGAGGGTGTCAGATCTTGGAGTTAGGCAGTTGTGAGCTGCTGGGTGCTGGGCATTGTACCCTGGTCCTCTGGAAGAGCAGTCAGTGCTCTTAACTGCTAGGCCATCTCTCCAGCCCCCCACTGTTTACTCTTATAGGAAGGTTTCCT
The DNA here is from genome assembly GCA_001675575.1 of Neotoma lepida. Taxonomy (NCBI): domain Eukaryota; kingdom Metazoa; phylum Chordata; class Mammalia; order Rodentia; family Cricetidae; genus Neotoma; species Neotoma lepida. The sequence continues at coordinate 154,301 of LZPO01087185.1, read as the reverse complement.
CTAGGCATCTGAGTTCTACGTCGGCCTCTAAGTCCAACACTAGGCCCTTATTGAATAGCTGAAGCTTTCCCTTCGCAAGGTAGATCTTGGAGCCGAGCCTTAAAGCTTTGCNTTTGGCGAGTTCAACATTCCACCTTTCCTGTCTTTTCTCACTTGGNCATTGGCTCNGNTGGCTTTCTTGGTTGCTACGGTCAACTACTATTCTTTGCTGAGTTGGCTGGATCCTGTCCATATGATTATCTAGCTGTAAGTTGAAGGTCAGGGTCAACAGAAAACATTCACAGTCTGAAACAGCTAGCTAAGTAACAAAAACAAAAACCCTAGAATTCACAGGGGGTATTCTTATAGGTAAACCATCTNTGTAAAGTACATCATTGTATTTTTTTTGTTATAATGAAACAAAGCTGTGTATTATTTAAAACAAGTTTGTCTATAGTACAGATGTAGAAATTCCTAGGGCATGGTGCTAGCCTCAGGCCAGCTCAGGTGAGGACTCATGGTGGATGGCAGTTCAAGGGTAGAAGAACATATGAAGAGATCAAATGACTTTGCAGAAAGCCAACNAAGCTGAGGCATAGCCTGCTTGTTCTTTTATAACAATCTTCCTGAGACCTAACCATAGGGTCCCACAGGAACTGAATCTTCCCAGGGGTCCTGTATTAGTTACTTTTCTGTTACTGTGATAGAACATCATGACCAAGGCAACTGATAGAAGAGTGTGTTTTGGCTTGTGGTTCCCGAGGAATCTAGTCCATAATAGTAGGGGCAGCATGGCAGTAAGCAGTAGGCAGCAGGCACGGCAGCAGGCGTAGGAAGCTGAGAGCTCACGACTCGAATGGTCAGCAGGAAACAAAGCAAAGGAAGTGGCTCAAGGATTTAAACTGTCCAATCCCTTCCCCAGTGATGGATCTCCTCCAGCAAGATGCACTCCCCAAATCTCCCCAAACAGCACCACCAACTGGCAGCCAAGTGTTCAATGCTTGAGACCCTGGGGGACTTTCTCATTCAAACCACCACAGGCCTCAATGACCTGAGATTCTTTCACTGTGTTCNGTAACCAGACATGAATTCACGTCTCGGTGAGGGCAAAACCCAAACAAGCATGGCCAGGAAATAAAAGAATGGAGAAAGATTTATGACCTTCAGCCAGTAAGGAGAATATGGGGGTTACTTCCAAAGCAATCAAAACAATGACCCCTTAAAGGAAGCATGAAGATGATTTCCTGGGAGTCTGAACATATGGGAAAGCACTTTAGGGACAAGCACATTCCTGAGCATGCTCAGTTAAAGAGTATACTTCTGGGCATGCTCAATTTAAGGTCATAGTTCAAGCAAGAAATATGGAGGGTATCTTGGCATGCATAGCTCAAGGTTATGGAGGACATGTTCAAAAGGTTAAAATGGTGGACAGGAGCGCTTTGGTGCATGCTGANTTTGTGACTTAAAAACATGACAGGAATGCCTGTGGGCCTGCTCGGTTTTCTCCACAAATCTTTTAATTGTTTATATCTAAAACAAAAGGAAATGATCCTTTGAATGTGCTTTAATACAGGAATTTGTCCTTACATGTTCATGCCATGCTTAGTCTTTAACATTCCTACCTTTTAAAGGTCCCACAACCCCTCAATGTTGCCACTGTAGACTTCCCCTTGGATAAAATGCTCAAGCTCCATTTAACCAGTAACAGTCACCCTGAGCTTTGCAAAGTCCACAGTGAGAATCAATATCAGAAAGACTCTGAGGGAAGACCTTAGTGATCAAATTCTACTCTTGAACGCTTCTCTTTGCTCTGGAATTTCCATAAATGAAAGTGACCAGTTTTCACAGAGTCNATGCTTGCTCANNGTTACACTGGGAAGCACGGAAATCAGCGGGAAGAAGAGGATGATGGGATAAAGTGCCTGATGGAGGAAGCTAGGTGATCTCTAAGTGCTTCTTAGTGAACAGTTTATTGTCTTCNAGTTGAGTTTCAGATGGGGAAGGGTTCACTGTGAANCAAAGCGTTTTCATGCATTGCTGAGAGTTGCTGCTGGAAATGGGGTTTCTTCCCATTCATGATTTGGAGCCTCTCAATTGGATGGTGTGTNTTTCAGCAAACTGAAAGGTTGTGCTTGGATCTCCCAACTCTTCATTCACATGCAGGTCTTCTCCAACCTGGGCCCTTATCAGTCCCTTCCCATTTGTTCACTCCAACAAAGGCCTTTGTAACCAAGAACAAAATTAGGGGCTGATGACATTATTCTTCATTCTGTCAAGACAAGTGGTGGTTTAATTTATGGCACTTTCTTTGTAAGCCTGCCTTTATTCTTTGTAGACAGCTCAGCCCATTTGGAAATTCTTCTCTTGGAAACATCAAATCCAAATCATTTGTTAAGAACTGGATCTTTTGCTACTCGGGGAATGTCTCATAAGCTACAAGAGAATTTCTTGGTGATCAGTTACTTTCTGCGGATCTGTTTGGATGGTTCTCANCTTTTCCATCTCCTCCTCATCCACACAGTCACCTGATAATCATCTCCCAAACCTCCCTAGCTAGCCCTAGAAACCTTCCATTTCTTTCTAGTTACTCTGGTCAAGTTCAGTTCTGGCCAGTGTCATCTGCCNAGTGACAGCTGCAGCTATGAGTTGATCTTTCCTTAGAATTAGTTCTAGCCATTCTTCATGTTGTAACTAGACTGACTTTCTTAAATATGAAACTATAATCATGGCATTTCCTTCCTTAGAATCCACCATTCTCTGTCCATGTCTTTTGGTTGAAACTTTACTATGAGTCTCTTTCTTAAGTGTAGATGTTACTCCATGTTCTCCTGACNTTCTGAATTCACTTACATCATTGCTCTCAGGGTCCCACTAGAATTCTTTAAATAGTTCNAGATGCCACCCCTGACCCATGGAAGTAACAACTAGAAAACACAAAGGTCTGAGGAAGTTGTACCTGAAGTAGTGAGAAAGCATAGCCCTAGGACAAAGTTGTCACCTCAAAGTGATAGTGTTTGGAAACCAGGCCTTTGAGGCTAAGCCAGGCTAATTAGCCTTAGATGAGGTCACAAGAGTGGGTTGATGGTATATCTTCAATGTTAACTTGACTTAATTTAGAATCACTCAATCACTGGTTGCATTGCTATGTATCCAAGCAATGGAATGGATGCATTAAAAAGTGAGTGCATCTCTAAAAACAAAGATGCTTAGCTATTGTGCTTAATCTTGAATATCAACTTGAATTGAGAAGAGCTTGTAAGTCAGGAAAGCTGACATCTGGATATGTCTGCGAGGGTATTTCCAGAAAGGATTAGCTGAGGGGAGAGCTCTACCCTGAATGTGGGTGGTACTGGACATTTAAAAAAGGGGTGGGGTGGGGTGGGAGGAAGGCAAGCTGAGTATCCACATTCTCTTTTCTCAGTTTACTGT
>LZPO01087185.1:128147-139452 GCA_001675575.1 Neotoma lepida | reverse complement strand
CAAATTCGCTGCTGCCAGGTGCTCTGTCACAAGGACGAGTTAAGTAGTGACATCATACAGTCTCGCTCTGGAACATTTGTTTGTGGGATCTTCTCAGAGCAAGAGTGTGATAGCTTTTAAGTACAAACAGGGCGCAGCCTTTTAGACCATCNGGAAATAACTGTGAGCCAAAGATCACGTGCTTAGGGAAGAAGGGCAGTAGCCTTTAGATTAGTGAGTCCCACTAGAATATTCCCCCTACTGGGTTGAAGGTCTCTAATGACCCCAGTGGAATTTAGGAACAGATTCCGTGTATACAAAACACTCTGTTAGGATTGGGATTTATTTTAGACAACCAGTTGTCCCAAGTTTGCTGAGATGCAGTTGAACAGAGCCTGCTCTCAANGGGAAATGGACTTGATCTCTCCATTGGATTTTAACTACGGCTCACTTTANAGCGAACCAATTGTGTCGAATAAATGAGTGACAGGAAGGATAAATAATTCAGATCAGTTTTCCTTTTAAGGACTTGAAGTGTTTGCCCAATGCTCGAGGTTAATAATTATAGCTCCAAGGGATGGAGATCTCATTTTAAAAATCCTTTATTTCTATTGATAAAGGGGACCTCATCTCTGCTAATAGAACTGNCTCCAGTGTTTGCCATGTGAGATTTCATGTGGCCTGGTGCACAAGGGCTTGGTATTTTGGGACCAGACAGACCAAGTTCCAGCTCTGGTTATCCCATTTAATTAGTTAGGAGTTTGGGGGTAATTATTTTATTTCTCTAGGACTCAATTTTCTGGTCTGCAAAATCCAGGAGAGCAATTGAAGTTACCTTAGAGGTACAGGAAANCTGGGGCNAAGCGTGCTTAGAGAACTTGAATTTTCAGCAAGTGTCTGTTGTTAGAACTTTTCTCAGAAAGCAATGCTACCCTTCATAGAGTTGGTCAGCACCAAATGGATTTGGAANGATGAACGGTATTAGGTCATTTAGTGTCTTCTGCACCAGTATCGGGGTGCAAAAGTAACAGTTTACCACAGTGTGTTTATGAAGGATCCAGTTTTGCCACCTCGGCTGTACCCTGGGGTATATGCTCCTTCCATCTCCCCAGATCTGCTCACCCTGAACCAGAATCATGTGCACAAGGCACTACAGTGAAATTCCTCCTCCAGGCCAGCCTGCACACGGCGCGGCACACTGGTAAATAACAGTGTTGTGGGGAGTGGAAGGCGTTATAAATCCATCTTACAAAAGCGTAGGTGAGTGTGGAGGCTACCTATGTGTCTAACCGTTTCCCATTGCAAATTAAACTTCTTTNCTTTGATCNTGTATTATGGCAAGAAACTAGCATGGACCTTTGATCCCGTGCCAGTATCTAGAGAAATTACGNGGTCTCTAAGATGGGATAATGGAGTGTCATCAAGACTCCTAGCTTTAGGAAATTACTTCATCTCCATTCTCAGTGGCTGCTGCTCTGAGACAGCTGTGACAGAAAGGTCCCAAGTGCTATTGAAAACAGCTCATCAGTTCAGAACAAAGCTGATTATGTAAATTGTGCATTAAGATGCAGCTCCAATTTAATTTTACTCTGTAAATAAATATCCCATTAGCATCCATCTGTTGCCAGTCAGGTAAGGCCTTCTCCAAAAGGATATGACCAAGCCCCGAGTGGCTTCTCTTGAAATGCTGATGGGGTGCAGGAGGGGGAGGGTTAAGACACCCAAATTCTCTCTGTAGAACTTAATTTTGTTCTNTAAATGGCAAGTCAGCTATAAAATCAATTGAGGGCAAGAAGAAGCTGGGATTGGCCCCAAACAACAGGACACCTCATCTATTTCTGGCCCTGCTCGTCGGGGACACATGAAAGCTTTCTCTGATTGTTGTCATGGAGATCAATAATAATTACAGCTAGCCGATTCCCTCCAAAAATAAAAACATTTCAGCTGATGAGAAGCGAACACTAAATTAGCACTCGGTCTTTTGGCTGCAGGGTGATTTATCAGGCAGAGCGGCACGTGAGTGTTGTCTTTGCTGAACCTGAGGATACAGCTCTCCCCTTAGAACAGTGAGTGTAGTCAATGCTACTGGCTGACGGCCAGAACCAGAAGGAGGGTGGCAGGGAGACAGAGCATGTTTTCTCTGGGGTTGTGCNGTCTAGGTTTTAGGAGGCTGAGTTCCAGAAGCTTCTGCTATTTCCTTAGTAGTCTATCAACAGGAGAAGCAGAAGCTTGGCCATTATCTGCCCAGTGGAGAATTAAAACCTGTTGTTTGGATGCTGCCTCTGGTGGTGATGATGGAAGAGGGGAGAGGGGAGGGATCAGCAAGGATCTGGGCACAGACCCGGGAGACCCATGTGGCCCACGCACTCTAACACTGAAGGCATTATTGGCCACGCTGTCAATAACTGCTAAAGCTGGCTAAGGACATCCCGGGAGGAATCCGAAAGCAGAGGCTCTTCAACCAAGGCTGTTAGATACAGTGCCACTGGCATAAACAAAGGTTTCTGAGCATACTAAAAGGAGGCAAAAGTAATTCCTTCCTCCAAGCTAANGATGCCTGAACCAAGGCCCATGGATTCTGANGAAGATCCATCCTTCCCCCATATTCTTTTCTCCGTTGTAGGCCAAGTTGGAGGCCACAGCATCTGTCCCAATGTTTCTAATGCAGGGAGGGGCCTGCCAGCTCCTCCCCCTTCTCCTCATTTTCTGGTCTTGAAGTTGGCTATGATGCNTGGGTCATAAAATCAGTATCTTAAGAACGCCTCAACCTGCTATGAAGATCAGAAGGAAGGAGCTGGCCCCTGATAACAATGGTGGATCCCGCATTAGCCTTGAACTGCCTGCCTCTGAACTGTTAGGTGAGAACGGTAAATGCCAAGTTTAAACAACTGTCAAGAGTTCTATTTCTTTGAGCCAATATAGCCCCAGTCAAAACAGGCAATGAGTGTAATAGCACAGCCATGATAGTGGCAGGCAGAGGCACAGCTCACGCCTCTCCCTGAACTTTGTGACCCCCTTTCTCAGCATCCACTCAGCACTGTGTCCTTACACAGAGTTCCCCTCAGCCGTCTGTTCCAAGGATGGTTTCTTCTGTCCTATCAACCCGAGTCCTGAATGAATCAAAGATGTTGACTGAATGAAGCATCATGGGGACTGTCNGCCCAAAAGCCAAGTATCAGACATGGTTCCATGTGTTGAAATGAGGTAAAGCATGTCAGTCTGCATAGGAGATACACAGCTTTCCCCAAGCCTGCTGGCTCCACCACACGCCAGACTCATGCTCGTGTGACATAGGTGGTCTGAAGTGCTACTGGGAAAAAACAGAGCATTTCATGTTTGGGTCTCCCTCGATATAAAAATTGAAGTGTGTGTGTGTGTGTGTGTGTGTGTGTGTGTGTGTGTGTGTGTGTGTGTGTGTTGTGTCCTNGAATGACCATAAGAAAAGTCATGATATAGTTGATATCTATTCCTCTGAGTCTCCCTTTTTTTGCTAAGCATCTAAACTCTGCTTCTGTTTAGACTGGCTCCTGGTGTTTGACCTGTGCCAGTTAAAAGAGATGGAATAGTGAGCAAACTCAGTGATTTAGATGAATGAGAGATTTGCCTCTTGCTCGTGCTGTATGTCCTTTGAAGGTGGCTGGGGACAGGGTGATCTGTCGTTATTATCTACACCCAGCACTCAGCTCTGGCACATTTCTTAAGCATTGTAGCAGAGGAGACAAATGTTTTAGGGCAGTTGTGTGCAACAGAAATTCAATGTGAACCACAAACTCAAATCACAGACACAAGTGCACATTTTCTAGTCACCTTAGAAAGGCAAAATGAGCAGGNCAGTGTGGTGTATGCCCTTAATCCCAGACTTCGGGAGGCAGAGGCAGGCAGATCTGAGTTTGAGGCCAGCCTGGGCTACAGAGAACCCCTGTCTTTAAAGCAAAACAAAACAAGAAACAAACAAACAAAAAATGAAACAAAAAGACAAAAGAAATGAAAATGATGAGATCAAGTTTAATAGTGTATTTTACCTAATATAATTTCAACATATTGTTAATTTTAAAACATTAATGAGTTATATTTACATTTTCAGTACCAAATCTTCATAATTCAGTGCATTTTTTACACTTAAAAGAATCTCAGTTTGGACTATCCACATATCAAGCTCTCCCAGTCACATGTGGCTAGTGGGTATCACACTAGATTCTGCAGCTCCATAGCGCTCTATCCAAATACATGCTTAGCCTGCAAATGGCACACACTTACCTCTGCTGCTGTGACTTATTGAACAGAACATTTTTTGGAGGGTTCATACAAAAATTTATGAGGCANATTTCTCCCTTCTGTTTTTAACACGAGTTGGAAAGAGCTAGGGTAAACCAGGCATGACCAGCAGGCTTTCTTGTTCACCTGTCCTTTACTGGAACATCCCACCAGGCAATCCTTTCTCTGACATGAAAGTCTTCCAGCCCAGTAACCTATTTTGCTTGATTCCATCCTTGCTGGGTCAGGAACATTCTGAATCTCATGACCCAGAAGGGGCTAGTGCCTGGTCTCAAAATGAAAAAAAAAATCTGGCTGTATAAGGCAAATGCTAATAAGTGGAGGTGACTGAGTAGGTGAAGGAATTAGGGGGCAAACGGAGAAATAAGTGGAGAGGAAGGCATTTTCATCCATCCTTTACGTTTGCTCATGTGGTAGTTTGAATGTAAGTGGCCCCCATAATCTCTCATAGAGAGTGACACTATTAGGAGGTGTAGCTTTTTAGAGTGTGTATGGCCATGTTGGAGGAAGTGTGTCACTGTGGGGGCGGGCTTTGAAGTTTCTTATCCTAAGGATGCCACCCACTGACTCAGTCAACTTCCTGTTGCCTACAAGATGTAGGACTCTCAGCTACTACTACAGCACCACATCTGCCTGCATGCCACCATGCTCCATACCACCATGATGATAATGGACTGAACCTCTGAAACTATAAGCAAGCCACCCCAATTAAATGTTTTCCTCATAAGAATTGCCCTGGTTATGGTGTCTCTTCACAGCAATAGTAACTAAGACAGTTAATGTCATTTGCTTTCTTTCTGGCTGTGTATTGTTGGAGTCCTCTGAGCTCCCCTCCCCACCACTCATGACCCCATAACCACTCAATGACTGCTGTTTCACTTCAGGAACCACTGTTTCTCAGTACTGGAAGCTCTTGGTGATCTCAGCTATGATTCAGTGTCCAAAAGCCATGAACCTGGTCTATACCAGATATACCATAAAGATCTGCAAGAATACATTTATATTAACTTTCACAAAATGATTTCTAAGCTGTTAATATTTTCAATGATAGTATGATGGAGAGACAGAATTGGCCTATCTGCTAGATGCATGGCTATTATCAAAGACCATTGGGACAGTCACTAAAGCCCCCCAAGAAGTTGTTTGGCCTTGTGCTTTGTACAATGCTTACAACATGTACATGTCCACTGTTTGAAAATGTGGGTATGGCAAAGCCAACAGGTAGAAGAAGATGGCTACCACTGAAAAGGTAGCTGTCCATAGATCCCAAGAGGAGGGACATGTGCCATGCACAGCCTCCTGGGGAAGAACAGGGTCAGTCAGGAGGTAGAGAGAGTGAGAGGAGAGCATGAGTCTGGGTCTTGATTGTGGTTTCCACAAAATAGGCAAGGCAAGGCAAGGCAAGGCAAGGCAAGGCAAGGCATGGTAAGTAAGCTTAGGACTGCCTAACATCACTGCTTTCAGGGGCTATCTCTTGTCATCTGATACTTGGTCTGAGGTATTAAGGAGTGTCAGATGGTGATGCATACTGTGGACCTCTGCTGGGACCCAGTCTCCAGACACTGCAAGAATCAGCAAATCCTCAGATATCAAAGTACCAGAGCTACAGAAAAAAAAAAAAAAAAAAAAAAGCAGGGCTAATCTGTGCATAGCAACTCCACTGAGGTGAAAAGGGACATCTTGGTCTCTTGAGATTTATAGAAAACTGAGGCTTATATGGCCTTTGTTTATAAGTGACCAAAGTGGCTTTATCACATGTGTGTGGGGGGGACTTGAGAGCACAACTCAAGCTGTATTTNGAACCCTAAGCAGCTTCTGTGGCATCTCCTTGAAGACTCCACAAGGAGTTTCTGAATCATTAGATGAAAACAACACAGCCTTGGTGGCACATAACTTTGTACTCTGCCAAAAGATTAGAGAGCTACATGTCTACAAAGGATAAGTGTTATCATATGTACATTTGACTTCAAAAAATTAGATTTTATAAAATAAGTAACACAGATCTGTCAACAGGGATGAAATAGGGACAATTTCTTTTCTTCTGCTTTCACTGTCACCCATAAAGTAGTTCACACTGGAGAGAGGGAGAGAGAGCAAATCTGGGGGAGTTGGGTGAGATGAGGCTGTGGGGTGATGGGCTGCCCCATGTCCCTGTGCAGATCACACTCCAGTGCTCTGCATACTAAGTGCTGTGAAATGGTCCCTAGCACGTTGGAGGGGAGCTGGTGGATCAGCAGGGGAAGCTTGGTGCTCTTCAAGCCTGTGGTGAGCACACTGAGCCTTGTCATAGTAGATGCATTGGTGACATATCCACTAAAAGTCAAGTTCAGAGGGAACGAGTGCTACCTGAGAAATGTGGGAACATCTGCTGGCTGTCTTTTCTATAACTTTTCTATAATTCTTCAGCCCATGGATCACTTAAAACAAAATTCAGCACTGAGCTCAATCAAAAGGCAAAAATGAAGCCTGTCTCCATATGTCCCACAGAACTAAGGAGCTGTGAGTAAGACACAAAGAGATCCCCTAAAATGTTGGGGACATTGCATACATTTTTCTGAATTTATTTTTTTGTTTATTTTTTTCTTTATTCCTGAGAGTTTCATATAGATATACTACTAAATATCCTATAGGTCCCCATTTCCCCTTTCCAACTCCTCCCATATTTCCCCTAACATGTTTCCATCCCAACTTCATGTCTTTTTTTTTAAAATAACTCATGAAGTCCAGTTAGTGATATGTGAGGGTGTGGCCCTGCATCAGCTCAATTTTATTCAGACTCTAAATCTTCAAAAAATTCCAATGAGCCCTAGATTGGATAATCACAATAAAACCATGCAAAATCAATCACTGTATTCTTTAGGACTAGATGCATACATGATGATGATGATGATGATGATGATGATAATGATGATGATGGTGATGATGGTGATGATGATGATGATGATGGACAATGATGATGATGATGATGATGATGATGATGATGATAATAGCAAAGGTAGGATTTACCAAAATTCTGAAAAATGGCTGTTTCTTGGAAGTGTAAATGTGTTAGCAAATTTCAAACTTTCAAATGTGCTGGCAAATTCTTTCAGTCACGTGACCTGAGGGGTAGGTCTGTATTAAAGAATAGCCCTTGGGGTGCTTCCTGATCATGCTCCACATGTGTGTGCCACTGGTGGAAACACAGTGCTTTACAGTCAGGACTACCAAGCCATCGGAANGGCTAACTTTGGGATTGGAAAAATAATATTCAGAATCNATTTTTGCTNCAAAATGTTTTGTTCATAAAAGTTCTTTATATNTNTACTCAGACTTATCAGTCTAGTAACAAAAGGATGTTTATTCAGTATGGAAATCAGCATAGCTGTGGTAATACTGTTGAGGCTGACCCAAGGCTTTCTCAGAGGCCCTGGTGAAAGGACAGAGGGAACCTAGGTGTTTCTTGCCCAGGGGCAGACTTGGCAGGGTCCAGTCTGGAGCTTCCACCACTGCTTCAAAGGAGTGAAGNTTTCAGTTCCTGGGAACCTGGCTTTTCCCAGCTAAGAGACTTGGAGTTACACACCCCATGGCTGCTTTGTGCTCAGTCTCTGATACCCTGGAGAAATCCTGTGTTCCCCTTGTGCGACATCGTTTGATTTGCTTCCTGCTGACTTCACCTCATTGTGCTAGCTTCCTGCTGACTGTCCCATTCCCCACCCCTCAGATAGTACATGAGACGCTGCACTTCTTAGTAAGCTTGCTTGACATGTACATAGCTTGTGCAAGACCTTCCGACCTCGGATTTCTATCTCCTTTATCTTCTCATCTCCTAGCCCTCCCATTAGGGACGCTGTCACTGAAGACTGATCTGGTCCAGATCAGCTAACAATAAGTTAATATGAATCATTGCTGTTTATATGATGCTCAATGTAAGAAAAGCTTTGGTCCAAGTTCATTTCTTATTTTGATTTGTTTGTTCTTTTTAGCGTGTGTGTGTGTGTGTGTGTGTGTGTGTGTGTGTGTGTGTGCACATGTGTGTGCATATGTATGTGTAGCTGCAAGAGCATGTGGAGGCCATATGTCAGACACCTCAGGAGTCGCTCCTCCAGAACTGTGCACCTTATTTTTTTGAGACAGCATCTCTCACTGGGACCTAGGGATAACAGGTTAAGCTAGGCTGTCTGGCCAGCAAACTTGAGCACTTGGATTAGAAGCANGGTCCACCATGCCTGGCTTTTTACATGGGTTCTGAGGACCAAACTCAGGTGCTCATGCTGTACATCAAGCGCTTCTATAACTGAGCCTCCTCCCCACTCCCTGCCTTGTTTGTTNCTTACCTACTATCCCACAGAGGTAGGTAATCGTCTTGTTCTTCACAGCTGAGAACAACTGACATTAAGCAATTTGCCCACGTATCATTATGAAGCTAGCAGGTGATGGAGATGGATTGCTACTTGTCAGTGTGGCTCCGGAACACACACTTTGAATCTCATGCTGGTGGAAACAGGGATGTGGTGGAAGGGTAGGGCTGTTCTTACATGTGCTTGTTACTTCTTGATCANCTCTGCAGGGAGCTGTGGCAGATCAGGCATGAAAAGTCACTGACTCCAGAGTCATAGGCAGAGCTTGAACTCAAGCAGGTTAGAGCAGAGCTTCTGGGTCTTCATAGGCAGTTCTATAGAGCTGGGTGTTAGCATGGGCACCAGGAATCTTAGGCATCTGCCACTCCTCAGAGTCAGAGACCACACTGATGGAAGNGTCCTGTGGTCTCAAAACCGCCAATTTCTTGCTTGTTCCTCTCAAGATCAAAAACACGGCAACAAAATAAATTCGTTCAAGTGTGAGTATGTTGCAGGAAGAAAACCTCTCAAGAGCCAGTGAGATGGATATGGGTGCTTGCCACCAAGTCTGAGGACTCGAGTTCAATGCCTGACACCCACAGGATGGAAGGAGAGAACCACTTTGAACAAGTTGTCCTCTGACCTCTATGGCACACACATGCCCAAACATAGATACACTCAAGCACACTAAATAAATAAATGTGAAAAACAAATAATTCATGAGCTCAAACCAGTTACATGTCCCTATTCCACTCAACCCTGGGAGACCAGAAAGAGNTGGCAAACAGCAGTGGTGACCTCTTATTTCTCAGTCTGAATAAGNATGGGAAAAGGGTTTCAGAAAACAGCCAATGTACTAATCATTTTGAAAAAATANGTTTGTTTCTCGTTGCTTGAGGAGGCACCAGGTGACAGGGAGCAGGTGGAGAAACCAGGCCTGAGCCTTGACTGTGGTTTTCAGGAGCAGCTGAGGAAAGCAGGGCAGCNGTCGGCCCTGAGGTCTTACAGAAAGTNAAGATCAGTGCNAGCCAGGCCTTATTGCATCTGACTTACATACATTAAATCAGGAAGCACTCAGTGTAGCTGGCTGNTCTGATTTCCTTAACTCCTCCATCCATTTCTTTCTCNGCATCTCTCCTTCTCTCCTCCCCAATCTACCAAGGTCCTGGGACTGTTAACAGAGAGGCAGGAAACCAGTCACTGGGAAGCGTTTATTTCCTGTGATTTAAAAGGNTGAATGAATCCATGATGCCAAAGGATGAGGGGCAAAGATGTGCTTGCAAACATTTTGTGTTCATTTGCTGACGATGCCTTTGTAAAAGGGCGTTTCCAGGTGGTTCCTTTGTTATCTCTCAGCCNTAGNGTGTTTAACCTTTGCACAGTTTCTAGTGTGCGGGTGCTGGAGCTCCTCACCAGAGACTTTGCGTCNAATGTGATTCTGAAGTGACCAGGAGTAGCAGCAGAGATAAAGAGATCTGCCACTTCTCCTTAGTGTGACTGATTGTGGGGAAATGCTTGTGNTGGCTCATGTTATCAACTTGATGACATTTAGANTANACCTCTGGGCATGTCTCTGAGGGCAGTTCTAGACCCAGTCTAACTATNACCAGCACCATCCCATGGGTCAGGATCCAGGATGGACCATGATGCAATGCGGCCTCAAGCTTCNGCCACTGTGCTTGTCNNCCATGATGGACTGTACCCTGGGACTGTGAGCCAAGACAAGCCTTTCTTAAGTTGCTTTTCTTGGGGATTTTGTCACAGTGGTGAGAAAAGTAANGAGTGCAATGCTGAACTGAAAATGTGGCTGATCTTGGTACGTTTTCTACAAGGAAGAAGAGGGGAGGGAACTGATTTTGGAGTCACACAGATGTGGGGTCAAATCCTACGATGTTGAACAGATCCATTTCTCCTTCCTTCATGAACTTATGNTTGACAAGTGCTCAGGAAGCTGGTCCCTTTAAGCATGCATGAAATAAAGAAAGCAGAGTCCTCCACAGCCTTGTCTTTCATTCTGATGTGTTAAGGATGACGATAAAGTCACAGTAGCTCTGTTTGGGACATATGTGTACTTGCCAACCTCACTCCCTTCAGGGAACCATAATTAACATTTCAACATATAGGATAAACTTAGNGCTCAATAAATACACACAGCTCACCAGAACAAAGGACTTTCAAAGAAAGATAGGCCATAGTAGCCCATAGTGGGCTTCAATGTTGTAACAGATGGATTATATAAATTACAACTCACTGGACTGGGGAAGTAGCTCAGTGGGTTAAAGTGATTTTTTCGAAGGCTGACAACCTGAGGTTGATCCCTGGGACCTACACAATAGAAGGAGTAAAACCAGTACTGAAGGATGTCCTCTGACCTAAACATGCATACTGTGGCACTTGTACAGCCACACCCCCACACAGACACAGACACAGACACAGACATAGACACACACACACACACAGACACACACACACAGACACACACACAGACACACACACAGACACACACACACAGAGAGAGATAAATAGCGTGATTTAAAAAAAGAAAAAGACTTTTAAAAACTAGACACACAAACGCATTAAAAACAGGAAGGGCAGAGAGTCCAACCCAAGTAAAGACTTTCATTCCATTGCTCTTGAAGAGAAACAGATATGTAAGTGCTGGGTGAATACACTCACTGAATTTTCCAGAAAAACGATTTAAGTTGCATTTCTTGTTTGCTGTGTATTAGAGT
>LZPO01087185.1:112708-127462 GCA_001675575.1 Neotoma lepida | reverse complement strand
TTCCCTCAGTTTTCTACTCAATTTCCCAATAAACCTCACAAACAAGAATGTTTGCAGAGGAATCTCCTACTTTTCTTTTTCTATCTTTCTTGTGCTTTCTGTAAGTNAACTTTAAAATCTCACAGGCCGATATATTTCCTCTAACTNATGGTAACNCTTGACTGTANCTGTCCTTCCTTGGGTTCAGCTATCAGAGGGCANNGTNTGCNTCTACTTCACTGGGCTCTCACAGACCCTTGGAGGAGATAACCTTGGTCAGAGTCTCCTGATCCACGCCTTATGGGTCTGCTGCCAAAGGGGAGGGGTCTTGTGTCTCAAGCTGAGAGTCAGGCTTCCCTTTACCTAACTTCCTTGGTTAAAGCCTTCATATCTTTAAGGGGGAGCTGCTTGGGCTGCCAATCACCTGTGATCTCCCAGCATTCCNCCAGGANGGCTAGCCCTAGCCTATCTGCTTAGGAGGCAGTGTCCATGCCATTTAACTGCCTAGTGGACATACGCTCTTGGACGGTAAGGGGTACTTCTAACTTAACATGTCCCAGTAGAACTTCTTGTCTTCTCCCACCTGTTCCAGAGCAGTCCCAAACTTTGGGGTGCCCCTTAATGCCATCCTCTCAAACACTCCATGTCTAATCCACAAGTTCTCACGGCCTATCTTTGAGGCCTATCTTAAGGCTGACCACATTGCTGCATCTGTGTGAATGATTCCCTATCCTGGCCTCCATTTTCTCTCTCCTGCCCCTCTGTAAAGGCCTCCTTCATCCTGCCCTTCCCTCCACTCTAGTCTGTCCCCAGTAAGGCAGACAAGGTAANTTTCTGAGAATCTGTTAGATTATGTAGTGGCTTAAAGAACAATCACTTCCTCTCCCCCTCATTTTCCAGAATAAACATAGAACCCCAGGCCCTTTTATGTGCTCTCTTCCATCTGCCCCGAAANACTAGTGTCTGTGTTATTCATTNNTAAAGCCAGGGACTGTCCCAGGATGCAGCTGTGCTCAGTCTGGCACANATCTTTCCTTCAATGGTTCTGTGGAAAACTCCATTCCTTTACTTCTTCATTCCATCAAATTTCATCCTTCAATATTTAATTCAAAACTCTACCATCGCACTGGTGTTTGTAATCTTCTTGCCAGCCCCAATTTTCCCACAGCCTTCCACATTTTACTATTGAATACCACTTACTTTTTTTTTTCTGCTGCTGCTAGACAGAATCAAATTGTCTGTTTTGTTCATNGATGTTTCCCTAGTGCCCTTCCAGCTTGTGACCCATGGGCTGCATGCATCCCCAGGATAGCTATGAATGTGTCCCAACACATTTGTATACGACAATGTCACATCACAATGTCAAAAGTCGGGACACCTGTGATTCAAATAAATATTGGAGAGAAGGGAAAGAAAGGAAGGGGGTGAGGTAGAGAGGAAGGGAGGGGTGTTCAAAGTCTTAAATATTAAAATCAATGATGTTGGTGCTGGAGAGATGGCTCAGCAGTTANCACAGAGTTCAGTTCCCATCACCACATGATGATTCACAATTGTCTGTAACTCTGGTCCTGGGATTCCAACGCCATCTTATAGCCTCCTCCAGCACCAGGCATGCTTGTGGTGCACAGACACACATTCAGGCAAAACACCCATGCATAAAAGTAAATACAAAAGACATCAAAAGTAGAAGTTGCTGGACTTAAATCAACACAAAGCCACACCGAGAAGAAGGAAGAAGAGCAATGTTTGAAAACCAACACGAGAAGCATCTCGGTACGCTGCTGGCTGTTGAGTGAGCTCACGAGTGGGCTGCAGTGCCTGCTTCCGTTGATTGATGATTGCCTGCCTAGTCGATTCCCCCATCAGTTCCTGTCTGTGTTCTCACCTCTAGGCCATATTGAATGGTGAATAGCTCCTTGCTTCTGTCAGGCTCTCAAAGTTAGGGGGCTTTGGCCACAGAATTCTGGAAGGAGTAGAAGGAGACAGACACCTAAATTTAGGTCAGCACAGCACCTGGAAGATACTAGACACAGGAAGTCAAGTGTTCCCAGTGAAGGGGTGCCCTGGAAACCAAGGCCTTCTCATGAGTACTGGGGTTGGTCTGAGCCTGATGTGGAGGCTTGTATTTGTTTATTCCTGATCTAGGAGCAGCTACTGTCTGTGGTATGGAGTTGGGTACAAGAAATATACTAGTAAGGGCTAGCAGTGTAGCCTAGTGGTAGAGCATGTGCTTAGCATGCAGAAAGCCCTGAGNTCAATCTCCATTCTTGCAAAACCGAAAAGGAAAAAGATGCGGATTAGTTAAAACCAATTTCTGCTTATTATCAACAGCCCTGCATGAGCATCCCACGGTGGTCTGGGTGTTACCGGGAATGAGATTGACTGTACTCAGTCCTCCTACCGGGTGGATGAGAGGTAGGTTTGTTTTGTTGATATCTTCCNGCCTCCCAGACAGACNCATGTTATACTGTTTGGTACCCTCATTACCTTGGGCTGAGTTNTGTAAAGATTTCTGTTTGATGTCAAGAGCCCAAGGTTACAAATGAGCATGACTCTTGGGTGACTCGAGTGACAGCTTTAACATGCAGTCAAAAGTCTTCTCACACACACCTACCTTATCAGAAGATAGCCTTTATGGCCTGCCCTGAATCTGAGTGTGATTTGGGATTAATGGAGTGATACTGTGTGAGACTTCAAAGGGTGGGACATTAAATGCCATGCATCTCCCACTTCTTTTGTGTGAAGACTCACTCTTGGACCCCTGAGTCNTGTACATTCTATCTGAGACAGACCTAGTGGAACAAATTCTTTCTTAAGTCTTCCGAACTGAGCACCAGACTGAGAGCCGAAGCCCCTTTGGAAGCATCTCCTCCAGCCTCAGCTGGCATGACTCCACCCCTGCCCAAGTGCTCTTACCCTCCTTTGAGTCACCCTGCAGAGACCCCAGATATNATGAATAAGGGAAGACCTCCACTCTGGCCTTTGTGAATTCCTTACCTAAAAACCTGTGGATGTAAATCNTTCTTGTCAATAGTTTTAGAACATTGCAAGGTGACAAAGTGAGAGAGATCCGGTTTTCTTTAAAAAAAAATGCACAAGGTTTCACAAAATGTATGGCCTTGGGGATGAGGACAGATGAAAGACAGTGTCTATCTACCATGAATGTCCAGAGCATCCATTTCTTCCTTCCTATTATACTATGCCCTTTGGGGCATGCCCCCCCCTCAAGTTTCCAGGTTTGGAAGCACATTGCTGGTAGCTCCTGGGTTTCAGGGCCTGTATTTCCTAGCTCAGGTGTCATACTGAGTAAAGAGAAAGCAGTAACATTCTTGGTGTCCTGTGCTGAGCCATAGAAAGCGGCTTTGTGCATACCACAGGCATCTCCTTTTGTCACCTGTAAGACACCTGTAAATTTGCCCAAACTAGAAACCCATTAAGAGAAAAAAATACATTCCCTTTTGTAAAGCCTTAGACAGACTTGGCAACTAGCATTCTGCCATGCTCATGCAAAAATAACCATCTTTGTCTACTTGTGGGCTGATTTCTTAGTTATACATGTGCTATGTATATATGCTAACTANGTGTATCTCCGTGTGCCAGTAATTTAGACAGTTTTTGCAGTGAAGAGAATCATCAATTTGAAATGACTGTAGGCTGACTTCTCATTAAAATTTCATTAATGCCTTTCCTGGGGGCATTAGATATGATGCTTTAAAAACATCATTCTACTACATTTCTACCGATGATGTCCACTATTTTAATAGCCTGGAATATTTTAATATCTCTTAAGTTAAGGCAAAAGAAAGTAATGTGGAATGAATGACTGAACTAAGAAAATACCTAACACATTATCAGGCACTCTCCTGCCCCTTTGCCATGCTTCACCAACTCTGGAGATTCTGGGGATACAGCAGTTAGGCCATCAATAGATTCTGGGTCAGTAGTCTTTGGGTTCCAGTGTTGTCCTTTGATNGGTAAAGGGCACCTANGGCTGGGAATGTGTGACATGGCTTTTCCTTCTTTAGTGGAGTCCTGTGGGTGGCTGGGTCTTGTAAACAGGCTGACTGGTCAACTGATCTCTGGACCTTGTGGCCTGTTTGAACATCAGGGAGGCAGTACCTGGGGTGGTAACAGAGTCAGGCTTCACTTGCGTATTCTGCATAGAGGAACTTCAAGCCCTACTTCTCCTATGGCCCCTACATGGCCTCTATTGCCACACATAAGAGACCCTGCAAACATGGAGTGTGANATAGCACAGATCACAAGGAATGAAGACACACGGTGTCACCTATGNTCACACCGCCTCCTCCTGCTGCTAATAGCTTNATTCCATCATGNGCAAATAAATTGGATACCTTATGTCCCCAGAGAGAGTCATTTAAACTTGTAAAGCCTCTGTTCCAGCCCNTGGGAGTCNGAAGGATTTCTGGACAAGTGACCTCTCTCAACAAAGACATTACTGTCTTAACATAANAAAAGCTTTGATGACATCAAGGCCATTAGTAGGCCCCATCATCCCTCCTTTCAAGTCACACAAGCGTATCTAGTAAAGGAACAGAGGAACGAGGGAATGTGGGACAGGCTGCTTCATTAGTCAAGTTCTTACAGAATNGGCAAAGTTGACTTTCTTATGTAGTTTTCCAATTAGTGGGAGAGAAATGGCAGTNGGCTACCCTAGGGTCTCCAGGGACATGCAGGAAAATTTACATGCAACTTAGAGAAATAGAAGGAGTTATTGGAACTGCGACCCTAGCCAATCTTCCCCTTGTCAAAGGGATTAAGCAGAGAGCTGTGGATCTGGGATGTTAATCAGAGGAGCCCTGGAACTTACCTCTAAATCATGCCTGTTGCTCTTCCATCCCCTCACAGAGCAGGTCACTGGATCTCTCTCACACGACTCAGGGCTATCAGGGACTTCTGGAATTACTGTATGTTCCATTTCACTTTTAACTCAAAGAACAGTTCCTTTGATCCTGGGCTCCTCTGCCCTCCCCTGGACTCCAGCCCACCAGGAAGCTTCCTGCCAGTCATATGATCTTAATATTGTCCAGGTATTGGNAAGGGTNTCATATAACTTCAGCAGCCTGATCAGGTTAAGAAAGAAAAATATTTCAAGGTTTTCTCAAAAATATCACTATGTGAAGTAAGTACATGNCACTCCCACTTATTTATTATTTTTAAAAAGTCTTTTCCCACTGGAATATAAAATTATTGATANCAGGGATCCTGCCCACCTTGGCCAAGGCTCTTCCTCCCACTCTTTGGGAACGAGGTTCNACATGTGCTAGACAGTCAATGAGATTTGCAGACCAACCTCATCAGCCTTCTCCTTTCGATTCAGCAAACATTGATTTTCTGTTGCAGGCCCATCCCTGGGTTGCATTCTGGACACAGCATGGTGGGCAGACACAGGTCTGGGATGATGGACCCCAAACAAGTTACCACAGGAGCTTCCTGCATNGTGGGCACATCAGGTCCTGTGAAGATGATNGNCACAGAGAGGACCCTGGTTTCCCTTCCACCCTGCCCCATGCATCTTGCATTTGATGGTTGCTGAGTTCTGCATGAAAGAAACTCATGTTAAGCTTATTATTAGTGCCACTGTTTTAATTATATTTAACTAGGAATTTTTTTCAATCGTTGATTTCTTTCCAGGGATTGATTTCTTTCCAAATAAATTTCCTCATTTCATATTATGCACGAAAACTTTATATCTGTTTAAGACCAAGACTATCAAAATGGTTTTTAAAGCTGCTGGAGGACAGAAGAAGATGCCTTAGTCTATAAAATGCTTGATGTGCAAGCATGAGGACCCAAGTTCAATTCCCAGAACCCAAGTACAAAACCGAGTGTGGTAAGATCTGCTTGTAATCCCAGCTCTGGGTAGGAGGAGACAANCAGATCTCTGGGTCTCACTGGCCAGCTGGCCTAGCCTAATCCCCAGTCGGCAAGCTCCAGGTCTCAGTGAGAGGTTTTGTCTCAAAAAAAATGAAGTGCACGACCATCCTAAGGAATGTCAGCTGAGATTGACCTCGTTCTAGCTTCCACATGCAAGTGTGTGCATATATACCTCCTGGCACACATGTGAACATGTACACATACACACATAGTTGTTGGAGACAGAAGTAATAACAAGGGAGTTTTCACTGACCTCATTGGATTTTTCCATGGCAGTAAAAGTGATTATCCAAAAACTAACCTGTAAATAAATTTTTATGATTTTTTTTTTCCATTCCATTTTCGTTTGGATGTCAACTAAAGACNATTTAAATTTTATCAATGCTTTGGAATTCACTGCAGTAGCAGTTTATATTGGAAACACAGTGCTAAATATAAAGTAAACTTTCTGGCTTTTTGATGTAAATAAGATGAAGGGAAGTTACAATGTGGAGTGTGCCTGTACTCCCATCTGTGAAGAGGAGGGNACAGGAGGACCCCTGCAATGCTCGCCAGACAGTGTACCTGAGTTGACAACCTCTAGGCTTATTGACTCTGCATCAGATAAATACCGTGGCGAGAGATCAGGAAGACAGCAGACTCCAGCCTCCGACTTCCACACGTACAAACACGCTCATGTGCACATACANAACAAATAAGAGCTTTTTTAAAATTTGTGATTCTGATACTTGCAGGCTCCAAACAGTACAGTGTTGGTATCATGGCGTGGGTCTCTGGCAGTGTTGCAAACAGGGAGAAAAAAAAAAGGAAAGAGAAGCAGCCATATCCAGAAGATGTCAACCAAGTGGGATGGACTTGATTTATACCAACCTGGTACTGTGGGAACTTCCTCCTTTGGAGAGCCCAGCGGTCCTCCCTTCCTAGGATGGTGACTCTGTGACCTAACAGGCCCCACCTCTTAAAGGTTTAAATCACGGCATCAGATAAATCTCCGATGATGTTCTGGTAAATTCAAGCAGGTCAAAAATAAATACAAAGACTCAAGCTATCACGAGTATGACCAGTGTCAGAGTGACAGAACACAGAGAAATCAAAGAAGAGGAACTGAACATGAACCTTAACCTCAGATATGTAGCACACATCTTGGAGAACTTGAGTTGTAGAAGAAGAATCGAGCAATTCAAGGTGCAATGGAAAGGAAGGATGGGACAGAGGGAAAGATCCAAGANGCCTGTGGAATCCGGGCCTAGCGGTACAGANCTATAGCCGTAGCTTNCTGGAAACTGAGGCAGAAGGATTGCAGGATCAAGGTCAGCTGGGCTACAGAGTGATTTCAAAGCCAACTTGTACAATTTAGTGAGACACTATCTCAAAATAAAAAAATTAAGAAGTGGGCTGGGAATACAGCTCAGGCGTAAGAACATCTGCCTAATAGANGCAAGGACCCAATCTCAAGTACTATGTGGGGAGGAAATGGCTGTGTAGTTTCCATCCCTGAGAGGCAAGTACCACTATTCCAGAAGCAGGAACTCTAGAGCAAGAGAGTCAGGGGGATGCTCCAATTCAGCAAGAGAATGCAGAAAGGTCAGAGAAGACAAGTGGGCCTCCTGTAGAAATCCATGAGCATCCACAACACTCAATGTGACACAGAATTCGAGTCAAATGAAGACACAGGGATTATGACTTTGAAAGGGCAGAGGCAGCAGAGTTGGGAGGGGCAAGGAGGGAGGGGCTCAGTGGGTAGAAGTAGTAGATGCAGCAGGGGTTTCAAGTATGGACCTCAAGGTAAATCTCTCTTTGGCCGGTCTGTGTCAGGTTCCTCTTAGGCTCTTGTCAGTGAGGCTTTGGGGTCATCCTTGCTCAGTCTGTATGACTGAGTCTTGGCCGGGATCCTATGAAGTCCATTTAGAGGGAGCTCTAGCCTATGATATCTCATCTCTCTCGATATCTAGCCAATCTCCTTATCCACCAGGCCATAAAGCCGGCCTGCCTTCAGAAAAACCCTGCTAGAACAACTAATTCCCCTGCCCCGGTGTCTTCTCTCCCTAATTTTCCAGCTTCAACNCCTTCTCCAATCTGTTCCTTGNCCNTAAACTACTACTTTTCCATGAATTCTGGATTGAGCCTTGTTCTGACCTGGGGGCTTGTTTGTAGTAGTTTCTGAGTAGAACGTGATTTTAGCCTTTTCCACTACTGTCAGGCTTTGGTATTCTTTATTAGTTATGAAGAGCAGGGGGTAGAAACTGAGGGTAGATACAGTGTGAGAGGTGTGTGTGTGTGTGTGTGTGTGTGTGTGTGCACCTATGCCTGTGTGTGAAGACACAGGTAGGGACTGAGAGGTGAGGAAGATGGATTTGACATGAGTTCCATATGCAAAGTTCATTGACTTAAAACAACAACAACAAAACAAAACCAAAACCAAAAAACTCTGGAAGAGAGTTGACAGGAAGCGACTCCACTTTGTGACCAGGAGGCCTTCTTGTTCTGTAGTGACCACTCTGGGAACTTCTTGATTAGGCCAAGAGAAAGTATTTGCTGAGAAGGAAGATTGTGCAACTGAACTCTGTTAGAACAATGACGTCTGGGCTCCACCAATGAGTGGTAGAAATAGTGAGTTCAGGCACTATGCAGCCCTAGATGGCCTGAAACTGCTATGTAGCCCAGGCTGGCCTTGAACCCCCAGAGCTCCACCTGCCTCTGCCTCCTGAGTGCTGTGACTAAAGGCGTGCACTACCATGTCTGGCATCTAGTCACTGTTCTTGACACATAGGCTACTTCAGCCACTTGTGGCCTTAAGAAGAGTGCTTAGATTGCTCCCTAACGAGGCATAGTGGCTTTCTACTGGAATCTGTGATCTGTGCATTTACAATTCTGAGACCCCAAATAAAAAGCTTTATATAAAAAAGAAATCACATCATCTCAAATTCTTTCAATGACAAGAAAAAAAAAATCTGTTTCTTAAGAAATGGAGCAGGCCCTTAGCCCAGGGTCCCTGGTGTTTTATCACTGTTTCTCGAATCAGAGCATTAGTTGGCCTTCCAGGAAGCTGGGAAGTTTCTTAGAGGAGTTATGTGTACCTCAGGAACCAGGCCAGAGGGCCGCCTGCAGTGACCNGAGGCGTCTCCCAAGTCGAATCTTTGGGGAGGCCAGGGGCAAATCCCAAGTGGTCATTCCTCCCTTGGCTATGGACAAAAGAGATGTGGGTTTTATTTTTTAAGTCCCCTGTGCAGCATCAGGATATAAACCCTCCAGGCTTGAGCTAGGAAATCAGAACGCAGACCTTCCAGGCTGGTGTCGGAACTCCCTGTGAGGTGGCACAGCTCCTCGGCTGCCTGCTCGCTCAGCCTGCCCCGGAAAAATCCAGCTGATGCCATCTGACCTCCCCGACCTGCTGCTGTGCTTATTGGTTCCCCCTCTCTCATCCACCCACTTGTTTAGGACAACTGAATCAAGCTGACATTTTGATAATAAACTCCAGACTGAGCCAAGTCTTCAAATTTGGTCTCTTTTCTGTAATGCTGTTTTCATTGATTCTGAGAGGCCCTGGAACACCGGTGGCTTTTCTACAAGCCCTGGGCAAGAATGCAGACTCCTTTGAACATGTGTGCAAGAACGCGCTGTCTCTGTACAGAGAAGGCTCGGCTGTGCCCTGTTCCTCTCCTTCATCCACTCAGGAAGAAGAAAGAGGGCTGGAGGATAGGGCTGTGTCAAATGGAAATGTTTGGTAATTTCAAAGCTACCAAACCAAAACCTATTTTCTGTGGCGACACAGTTCTTCGCTGTAATATTTCCTTTTTCCTTAACTTGCGTCTGTAGCCTTTTACATTACTTCGACACTAGCAGAAAATAGGATTTCTCACCTGCAGATGGAGAAGAGAAAAGAGGCCTGCCTAAACATTAGGTAGAAATTGCTTGTCAAGTTTGATCAATTCAGAGAAAATCCAAAGCCCCTTTGAAGAGACACAGTTGATGCTGGGAGATTAGGTGGGTTGTCCTTACGCAGGCATTGTGTGGCTAAATTGTCTGCATATGCAACCTGTTTGCTAAATGGACGAGATATTTGCATCTAAATGGCCCATAAATAATTTGATTCTGCTCCAGAAAGTGCAACCCAGAAGCCCCCTCCTCCTCTTGGGCGTGGAAGTGTGTCAGCTGGCCTCTCCCCTGTTATTGCTTCTGTGGTGCTATTATCTGACAAGGCACTGGAGGAAGAGTACAGGAATCTATTAGTGAGAGGCCATCTCCATTATGAGCTGAGATTTGAGTGAGAAGGCAGAAAAATCTTTCATTATGTACAGCGTTTGGCCTCCAGGTCTCAGGGCCAGAATGATAAAAGTAATAAGAAAAAAGCTGGACAGGGAGCCCATCCCTCCCCATCTCTCTCCTCATCTCCCCCCCCACACACACACAGCCACCACTGTCTTAGCAATTTTGCTTTGCATGTGGCAGACCAATGTGAGGTGTCAATTACCATGTCCTAGCTGCCTTCTGTGAGGACACTAACCCCCCTTCCAACACTGGGATGGGTAGTAATAGCACCCACATTCCTGCCAGGGTGACTGGATACCCCAAGGGCTCATTGGGCATGACCAGGTGTTAGGATCACACAGTTCACTTCCTTTACAACCATACTGCTACGTTTTAGCTCTTTGGAAGTAAGTTTCTAAAGAAAAACCCACATCTGAGTTCAATACTCTGCAAGGCTGACTGATTAAAACTTCGATGCAGGGCTAGAGTGATGGCTTAGTGGTTAAGAGAGCTTGCTGCTTTTCCAGAGGGCCTGAGTTGGGGTCCCAACACCCACATCAGGTGGCCTGTAACTCGAGGTTCAGGAGCTCCAATGTCTTCCTCTGGCCTTGTGGGCACCCACACACCTGTGGCACACACACACACACACACACACACACACACACACACACACACACACACATATAAAAATCAGCGTAAAAAGGAAAAACAATTGTACTGATGACAGAAACCTAGTATGTTGCAGCTTGGGAACCAAATCGTCTTGGGCTCTATAGCTCTCAAAATAGCCATTATCCGCACACTTCTGTGTGTGACCTGACATCCTTGAGACTATTAGGTAAATCTTGTTGATATGTATAAACAGGTCACTAGCTTCCTCTGACCCCAAGTAAGAGAGCAGTGATGGCATTGCTAGTGGCACCCTTCTAACCGCACTTTTCTTGTGTCCGCCACTGCAAAACTGGGATTCTTTATGGCCCCCTTTCATGAAATTTGTGATGTTCCATTCTTTTGAAAGGTTCCAGGGGGATGGTGTGTCTTGATTTAAGGAAGTTCAATATATTAAATCCAGTTTCACACAGAAGAAATACGGGAGGGTGGTTATTCACTGTGTGAAAGGATTCACGGTGGGATGCTGAGGGTGATAAATATTATATGTGGTACTTAGTGTGTGATTTAGTTCGGTGTTTCAGGAATATGTCTGTGGGCAAAATGCTGTGTACTTACTTAAAGGGTCTNGGTGCTTTTGTCCAGGGATTACTCAGCCTTTGCTCCCCAGCTCACAGGGACATGGGGACAGTGGAGCACATGGGTGTTTATCTCCATGACAATTGCTTCTACTCTGTTTTTTTTTTTTTCCTCTGGAGTCCCATTCCTTGCTGTAGTCCCTACTGGTTGCTTTTCTTGTCATTGTCAACAACACACCTGATAGGACTTAAGAGANGAAAGGTTGATTTGGGCTTCCGGTTTTGGAGGATGCAGTTACTGTGGTGGGAAGGTCTGGCCTCTTGGTCAGTTGCATCCACAATAAAGGGAGGGTGAGGAGGGGCCTCCTCACACCAGGCACATCAGGAAGCAGAGAGCTTAGGTAGCAGTAGAAGTGGATACAACCTCCAGTGAGCCACCTCTGCTACCTAGGACACATATCCTAAAGGTTCTGTAACCTCCCATAACAGTGTACAAGTTAGAGACCCAGGGTTCAAACACATTTGCCCTGAAGGACCCTCACTCAAAAATAAGACCAAACTAACAGCCTCTGCTTAAACTAAAAATAGAATAGGCTTGAGTTTTAAGTTTCAAGCTTCCCAGGAATGCTGACAGAGGCTCCAGGAATTGAAACAGTACAAAGTCACAAAGTCAAGATGCCCGGAGGTCCATCTGAAAGCAACTGATTAACCACAGAATGTCCCAATGCCGGAGATAGTCTATAAAAGAGGTCTTGTGACAAACAACAGGTCTAGCTGAAGGATCAGATAACTCAGAAACTATAGAAATTCCTAAGAGTAAGCAAAGATAAGCTAGTCAAAAATGAACCCGTACTAACCCCCCTCCCCTTTGAGAAATTTTGGGGTTTTTGCCTTTAAAAGTTAAGCTCACAAAGAAAGAGCAATTCTCCTCCCAACCTTGCTACCACAGGTGCTGAGGACGAGAATTTCCTGCCGACTTGTACTGTGCACCTTCAATAAACCTTGCTTTTGCATTCTGGATTTCTCGAGTCTCTGGTGGTTTCTTTGAGGGTCTTAACCTGGGCACAACACGCCNGTGGGGGAAATTTCATAGTAGACCAGTGTGAACTGGTCATACCAGTGATGGGCCATCCACTCACTTTTCTTCATTGTGTATTGCTGCACGATGCTGTTGGGTGGTGATAGTCCACAAATCTCTTGTATTTCTATGTGTTTGAGTATGAATAGCTAATTGTTCCAGAACTACCTTTAATTTTTGAAGGGTGTTTGTTTATTTATTGATATGTATGTGCTGTGTGCATGTGTATGGTACATTCATGTGTGTACACATGTATGTGCAGATGTGTGCACTCATATGTGCATGNGTAGAAGCCAGAAGTAGACATAGCTATCTTTCTCTGTTGCTCTTGACCTTATGTTTCTGAGATGAGGTCTTTCACTGGAGCTCAGGTTTTGGCTGGCCTGCCTGGCTAGCAAGCACCCAGGATCCACCTGTCTCTGTACCCCCAGCACTGGGGTCATAAGTGGCCGTTATGTGGATACTGGGGACTCAAACTCAGGTCCTTGTACTCTATGCACTGAGTTGTCTCCCCAAGCCCTTCTAGAACTATGTTTTCAGCAATGGGTATCTAAGCCCAGTGACAATGACTCTCTCTGGACCAGATTAATTTACAAAGACAGTTGGCTCCACAGAGGGATTCGCTTATGCTCCAGGACACTCACATTTCTCTCTCTGTCTCTCTCTGGGCATGTTTGCTTGTAGCTCATATATAAATAAGAGTTCTCCTAATCTCTNGGTACTTTTTCTCTAATGCACAGGTATTGTGTGTGCACAAAGCAACACCCAGACCCTGGCACATTATCCTACTGAATTAGGTGCTCAGGGACCCTGTACCAAAATGTTCCCAGTGCTGTAAATAATAAACTGGTACATTTGGGTGCATTTTCTGCTCATTTGTCAGTTTACAGAGGAATGCCAACCAGCCCAGCTATGGCAATTGCTAACTGGGAACTGCTGATGGCTTGTATGTGCGTGCTGCATGCTATGATCAACCTTGACAGTTGCTGATGGCTTGTATATACATACTGTATGCTATGATCAANCTTGAAGTTTGCTTCATTAGATGAAGGGTATTTGGTTGCCTCAAGTACACTAAGAAATTCCTGAGGGCAGGAACCACATATTCTCTTCCCTTCTGGTCCTATTTGCTACAGTAGACACTTAGTAATGTTTTGTTGCTCAAGCATTCCTCTTGCCCCCAAATACTCTTCTTAATGGATCAAGAACATCGGGGACCACTTTCTACATTGATAGAATGTAGAAATGTCCCTCTGCTTGAATGCTTCTATTATCTGAAGCTCTGGGATTTAAAGGAACACCCGGAACTGGGGAGATAGCTCAGTGGGTAAAAGTGCTTACTGTGTAAGCCCGACTACCTTCATTTGGATCCTGGAACCCACATAAAAGCCAGACACAGTAGCTCAAGCATATTGTGTAATCCAAGTGTACCTACAGGAAAGAGGTGAGGACAGGAGACTCTCCAGAAACTCACAGGCTGGCTAGCTTGGCTTGTAAAGTGGGGGAAGAGACTGTCTCTTACAAGACAGAAAGGTGAGAACTGAGATGGGATCACTGTCCTCTGACCTCCCTGTGCACAGCATGGCGTGGGTGTGTCCACATCCACACCCACAAACATGCACATTCACACATCTTACATACACACACACACACACACACCAAACAAACAAACAAACAAATAAACAAACAAACAAACAAATAAAGGCATGTAGGTCTTATTAAGATGCAGGGACAAGCAGCACCCAACAGTATTCAGCTTTCTAGTTGAAACAGGTCCGAGACCTTATAGTCTTGTGGCCAGAGAAAGGGAGTCACACACTGGGCTCCCNGNATAAGGAGTGAAGTTAGCAAGAAGGATACAGATAGTAATCTACTCTCATAATAAAATGACTTGTCTTTTTAATATTGAGAGTCAAACCCAGGGCCTTGTTGTGCATGTTAGGTAAATGCTCTACCACTGAGCTACATTCCTAGCCTAAAAAATGGGTTTTTATTAAACTACTTTTTGTGTCTTCTCTCCTACGTTTGCCAGATTCAACAAATTTTAAAAAAGCACAAGACACCCAGTGAAGCTGGAATTTCAGGTAAACACTGAAGTGTAACTACATCCTAAATATTGCATGAGATAAGCTAAATTTGTTGTTGTTTTCTGAAATTCNGATTTAACTGGTTTTCTATGTATTGCTGAGCAATCCAAGTCCCTGATTTCTTCTCCTAAAGCCCTTTCTCCAACTCAGCAACACCCTCAGACTGTCTTACACCCCCAGTGGGTGATGGTTTGTTTATTCTTCTGTTGAGCCCCTTTTCTGAGTTGGGGGAAGGTACAGGGCTGCTGCTCAGGGAATATAGACAGCCTCCCCGTGA
>LZPO01087185.1:63858-80149 GCA_001675575.1 Neotoma lepida | reverse complement strand
AAAAGGAAACTAGGATTTTCATTCAGATCCTCAAAGGGGACAAAGTCTTGTCGCAGAGTCACTGTGTGAATTTCAGTTTGGCTCAGTCTCAATGACCTCTCTCACTCCAGCCTCTCTTGTCCACGTGGCTTCCAAAGTTGCTGGCTTTGTTGTGGGAAGCAGTCAGGCTTTACATGTTGCCCCTCCCCCACTTTCAATCCTGTCTTATTTGCCTCTGGGTTTAACAGTGGCATAAAACTAATTTATAGCTCTTGCCAGTAAGAGCACAAATTTTCATCTTAGCCTGTCAGGTGGACGGAAGCTCTAGTTCAGATGAGTAATTGTTGACCCATGCTACTTATTAGAGATTGTACTGGGGTCACCCCCGTTTGTTGTTTTAACACAAGAAATTAAGGGTCCTGGCAAGGGCTTCCATTGGAACTGAATTGGTAATGAGACAGAACATCTTTGTCTTTGTGGGTGACCTCTCCTCNTGCTGTGTCCANAGCAGACAGTGGGATGAAGCCTTACTTCCATAACCGTTCCATGGGAAGGGTGGACTACCAGTGCCCACTTCTGATTTTTAGGTTCCCCCAGGACCCTGGGGAAAAATGGCTATGAACCTAAAGGCAGGCATAATTCCTCTATGCCTGTGGAACTCCTAGAATATACTAGAAGTGTTGAGGGGGATATGGTCATAGATGTTGCTGCTTTAGCCTTCAGAAGCTCTCCAGTGCCTAGCATACATGCAGCCATATATTGCTGTACTGACAGATGTATGGTGTGAAGCAGGGTGTGTTCCCTTCAGAATCAAATGGCTTGATGTTCAGGGAAGGCTTGTGTAAGAGGTGACAATAAAGTGAGCCAGGAATAATAGTGAGTCTGGGTTGTGGATGGGGAACAAACTTTAAAGGATGATGTCTTAGTTAGGGTTTCTATTGCTGTAAAGAGACATAATGACACTGGCAGCTCTTAAACATTTAATTGGGGCTGGCTTACAGGTTCAGAGGTTTAGTTCATTATCNTCATCACCGAAAGCATGGTGGCANGCAGGTAGACACGGTGCTGGAGAAGGAGCTGAGAGTTCTATGTCTGGATTGGCAGGCAGCAGGAAGAGAGAGACATTGGGCTTGGCTTGAGCNTTTAAAACCTCAAAGCCCACCCCCAGTGACACACTTCCTCCAAGGCCACACCTNATNCAACAGGGCCATATGTCCCAATCCTTTCTAATAATGCCTCTCCCTATGAGCCTATGGGGGCCATTTTCATTCATACCNTCACAGACTGGGAACATCTTGGAAAAAGGGAGGCCTTGGTCTTTTCAGGGACTGAACAAGGAGAAATGANGCTGTGTTGAAAGGCATGAGCNGATTTAAAAGATATTCCCCAATTTACCATGTAATTACGTCCTAAGAGTCCTATCACCAGGCAGAAATTNCCTGAATCTAAAGTGCATCATCATGATATATCTAACCTACTGAGGATTCTAGCATAGGCCTTCATCTGATGTGGAGTATCATTTCCCTGTATGACCAGGACTGACTGGGAGCTACAGTTTGCTGCCGCCACCCAAGAGTATCATACCATGTAGCCAACCCCAAAAGACCATAGATACAAACTCAAAGCACAAGTTCTACCCAAGGTATTACTCTTGACGCATTAGTGAAGTTGAAAGACCGTAAGTTTGGGACCATCTGTTCAGGGCATTTTGAAAGCCAGAGGAGGGTAGGGAGGATGGAGGGTGGGAAGAGGTCCCTTCACACTTTAATGTGTCCATACACTGGATATATGAATGGACATATGCCCTTTTTCAAAAAGATTTTTTTTAATTTTATTTATGTATATGGATATACAGCCTCTTGCTATCTCTCTAGTAAAAAACAGTTATACCTTGAGACATTGTTTCGGCATTACAAAGTGTTTTTATACCTGGTACTTTATGTAATCTCTTAGGCATGGTCAAGGGCATTGGTTACTGTGATGGCCAAGCTTCACGTCAACTTAACTAGCTCTAGAGCCACTGTGGAAACATACCTCTGGGTGAGCCTATGATCTTATTTCCAAAAAGACCGAACCAAAGAATGTGAATGTGAGTGGCACCATCCCCTGGACTAGGGCCTCTGAATGAAAAGAATACAAGTAGAATGCCAGCATTCATCTCTTTTCTCTTTCCTGAGTGTGGATAAGAAAGTCATGGCTTCTTTCCTGTTGCCATGACTTCCTCCCACAATGGACTGAACTCTCAAACTATGAACCTAAAAAAATCCGTCCTTGCTGCTTGATGTTGCTCTTGCAGAGTGTTTTGTGACAGCAACAAGAAAAGTTACTAGTACAGTTGGTGATGGCCATGGCTGACCGATAGACTCTGTGTCCCAGGCATTGGTCTAGGCCAGCTGATGAAGACACAAAAGGGCAGTGAGGTGAGTTGTTTGTGGAGATGCTATCTGTTCATGCTGATTCATGACATGGGCAGCAAGAGAAGAAAACATCTCCCCTAGAAATTGTGACATTTCTCAGGAGAATTATTACAATGTAAAAAAATTCAATAAAGTGGTAAGAATTCATTTCCCCCCAGTTATTGAGTCCTAATGATGAGGATTGAGATATTATGGAGTGAGGCAGGGGACAGATGCTGCTGACATAGTCTTTCTTCTGGACCTGGAGATGTAGTCCCTGGGCAGAAAAGAGAGTGGGGAAAATTTCAGGCTTGTCAGGATAATTCTCAGTAGAAATATTTAAACAGAAGAGCTCCATTTGCTGTCACCAAGAGCCATAACTCCTTCCTTGGGACAGGCAGCTACTAATGCTGTATTCTGAACCACAGATCGGAAGCCCTGGTGCGGTTCACAGGGGTCCCCAGCTGGCTCCAGATTAGCATTGCATATGTTGCTATCTCAGTATGCAGTAGGAACTTCAAGACAACAGAATAAGAGAAGCAG
Organism: Neotoma lepida; assembly: GCA_001675575.1. Classification (NCBI taxonomy): domain Eukaryota; kingdom Metazoa; phylum Chordata; class Mammalia; order Rodentia; family Cricetidae; genus Neotoma; species Neotoma lepida. The sequence goes on along the minus strand of LZPO01087185.1, from coordinate 77,231 downwards.
CAGTGGACAAAAAGGCCTGCTTGGCTGTTGGTTGCTCTCCACAAACTGACGGCAAGGCCCTATTGCTGAAGAGAACGCATACACAACTCGTAGAACTTGGAGAAGTCAAGCTGATGCCTACCTAGAGCCTTCACCCCTATGGACTAGTGTCCATGGTACTGGCAGGTACTCTGCACACTACCAAAGAGAAAGGTAAACACCAACCCAGCTACAAACTCTTTAATCTACAAAGATGACCTTCCCACTAGTGCAATCATGGTACAAAGCCTTTCAAGTAACCAACTAAAATCTGATTGGATTTAAGGCCATTGCATGAGGTGGAGCCCATCTCTGACACTGTTCATGTCATCAAGACCCTGAAACCAGATAGATCAAGGACCTAGGGGAAAACCAAATACTAATGATCTGATAAAGGAACATAGCCATAAAATGACTTCTACCGACATTCTGCTGTACTCATAGATTATCCGAGAAGCTTCCTCCTGCAGCAGATGAGAACAAATCCAAACCCACAGCTGGACAGTGTGCACAGAGTAAGAGACCTCGGAACACTCAGTCCTAAATGGGATGTCTCCATCAAATCCCTCCCCAGCTCAGGACTCTGGAAACTCTATGGAAAGATGGTAGAAAGATAGTAAGAGCCAGAGAGAGTGGAGGACACCAAAGAAACAAGACCTTCTAAATACAACAGAACCAAAACACATATGGCCTCACAGAGACTGGCAGCATGCACAGGGCCTGCACAGATCTAGGCCAGATGCAGTCCCAGTGCTAAGAGGAGAAGTGGACATGTGCTCCCATCCCTAACCCAGAGGCTATCTCCAATTGAGAACCACTCACGAATGAAAAATTTGTTCTCTCCTATGGAGTCTCACTGCGGACACAAACTACCCTTAAGGTCAGGCCCTATGCTCAGCAGTGGACGGCAACACAAAACAAACTCATTGACATCTTTGGAGGTTCTTTGTCTCATAATGTTCTGTCAGGGATTTTTTTTCTTATAACTTCAAAGTTCTTTTGTGTGTGAACCTGTGGATACCTGTGTCCATATGTGTTTTTCATGATTGTTCTTTGGGTCTTTTTCTTCTGTTTGTTTTGTCCTATTGCACTTTGTTTTCGCTTTATCTTATCATTATTCTTGAGAAGCCTATTTATTTTCTAACAACAGACAAGAGTGTGGATTCAGATGGGAGGAGAAGTGGGGAGGCTCTGGGAGGAGCTGGGGGAGGGGAAGCTGTAGCCAGAATATAGTGTATGAAAATATCTATTTTCAATAAAAGAATAGATGAATAAATTTCTTTTCAAAGAAACAAAAAGAGGAAAGGAGAAAGAACAGGGTGTGGTGTTGGGTGGGTGCAGAGGTGGGGATGACCCGGGAGGAGCTTGGGGAGGGAAAATTGTGATCAGAATATATTAAATGAAAAAAATATTTTCAATAAAAAGAAAAAGTTGCAGTATTTTACACATGGGAGAATGTGTACAACTAACTTCTTGTGTTTTCTAGCAGCTGTATAAATGTTTTATAATTCTTTAGCAACAAGCTGATTTAGCATTGCTTGAAGAACATAAAATTTTTGTAACCTTAAAAAAAAAAGATACCTTCTTGGTAGGGTGTAGATAAGACTGACTTAATCTTTTACGTAGTTTGAAAGAAGGCCTCTATTTTGAATGTTCTTTCTCCAGTTACTGGTGGACACACAGCAAGCAACTGAGTATATCTTGATATGCCCGAGGCTGAAGTGAGTGGATTTAATTTCATTTATAAATTCATTTATTCAGTTAGCCATCAGACTTCATTGATCAGCTTCCATGTGTCAGAAATGGNGATGGAACCCGGTGACAGAATGATTAATAAGACCCAATGTCTAGTCCCTGAAGACAGCATATTGTAACGGCTGAAAAACAGACCAGCACATGACACACATCATCAGTGTTATGATNGACCTAAGCCCTCCCTGCTGAAGGGGTACAGAGGCTAGACAGTGAGAGTTAGACCCAAGGAAGTCTCTTCGGGCAGCCGAGCAAGGCCTTGGAGGGTGAGTGGGGACTGTTTCTGCACAGAACAGGTTTGGAACAGGAGGAATGATCGTTTGGGTAGACAAAAAGCCGGGACATCTCCAGGTCAGCAGGTTATGGTTAACTCAGCCNTTCTGGGAGGTCAGAGTGCTCCAAGTCAAGGTTGGTAGTGATGAAACCCAGCTAAGGAGTTGAGAGCCCGTGTTTTAAGTAGGGTAGAGAGGAGCGTGTCATGAGCAAGTTTCTCCTGAAAACATTGCCAGATGGGTGGAGCGGGATGAGAAGGACATAAGGTAATAGTTACAAGATGTGTGTGTTTATCCAATTATTAATACGTATAGCCCTTTACAGAGACNTGTCTAGTTGTACCCAAAGATAGATGATCCCTAAGAAGTAAACAGCGCTTAGAACTTTGACAAATAGAATGTTTTTGTATATTATATTTTAAAAATAGAATCACTGTATANTTTATGTGAGTTCATTATTATTAGTAAGTTAATGTTTATATGTCAATATCATCATCATCATCATCATTATTACCTGCTACATGACTAAACTCTGGAACCCTCATANTGGGTGAATAAGACAGTTACAAAAGTCTACCTATTGCATGATTCCCATTTGGATAAATGAAAAGAACAAGAAAGGATGTCTATCAAAATCCATCCACATCTGTCTAACAATGTATCAGCCTATGTGCATTGATTATTAACATTTCAGGAGTTTTGTGAGCTGATTATTAAGCATAGCCATTGTTATGAAATTATATAAATATAATTACCCCAAATATATTAGAAACACAGGGAAAAAGTATATCAAACTTACTATTTTTAATTGTCTTACAAGTCTCTATCACATCGTATCATGTGGAAGTTAATACTCCATAATGTTAAGCATGCTTCCTGACTTCACACCCCATGATGTGACGTTGGCAGTTTGAAATTAGCCATGGTAGGAATACTTGAACAGGAATTTGAAATTAGCCATGGTAGGAACACTTGCTGTGTGTTCAGATGAAACCTCATGTTGAGCAGCACAAACAATAGAGGAGATGTTCTTTCCATAGCTTAAAACTGTCATCTGATTTAGCTCAGAAGTTCTTATCATTTGGGACTGAGTGATCTTTGCTGCTTCACTTTTATCTCATTAACATACAGGAAAATGTCGTCAACATTCACAAAGTTACACACAATGACATGGTGACTTCCTTCCTGCACTGGAGAATCATCACAGTCCAAGTCTGTCACATGATGGTTGGCTCACAGCTGTACGTCGGTTATGAACACAAGAATCTGATAAAACCAGTGAAGGTACTTGTGTGGTTTTAAAAACGTTAAAATAAAGGGGGGCAGGGGAGATGGTTCAGAAAGTAAGATGCTTGCCATACAAGCATGGGGATCTATCTGGGTTCAGATCCCTGGCACCCACATAAAAAGCCAGATGCAGTGGCGTATGCCTATGATCCCAGCTCTGGGGAGTGGATCCAGGAGGCTCCTTGGCTCACTGGACAGCAGTTTAGACAAACTGGTGAGTTCTGGGTTCAGTGAGAGGCCATGTCTCAAACCAAGGCAGAGAGTGGTTAAGAAAGAAACGAATTATCAACCTCTGGCCTCCACATGCTTGCACACACACAAATGTATACACACATCACACACACACACAAAATAAAGTAAAATAAAAGCTATCGTGCATTTCATTATTATTTTAAATTGTGTTATATATTGTTATAGCCTCAAATTTTATAACAAATGTGCACATGCACACACAGAGAGATACATGCACATACACAGATTCACATTCCCATGCAAACACATATACACACACAGACACACACACATACATACACACACATACATACACACACACACACATACACACACACGTACACACACACACACACACACACACACACACACACACTTTCCTCCAGAAAAGCCAACTATTAAACACCTGCCAAAGTGTCACTTCACAGGTCTCCAAAACTTGGCCCCTGCTCTGAGCAAAGCCGAGTATCTCCAACTTGGCTAAGACTAAGTTTCTTCTCCTCATGGGATGAGACCCCACATGCAAATTAAACTCANCTATAAAGGAAGAATGTCAGCTTTACTGCACAGCTCCAGTTCTGAGTGTGCTCAGAATTTACTCCCCTTTTGCATCTGAAGGCTGGGTTGAGTAAAGACACCGTGAGGCTGATGCCACCGGTGGGGTGCCCNACTGGGGGAGGGAATGGGCTCCNAACCCTGTTGTAACAATATTGATGATCCCTGCCNGGTCCTGACTCATAAAGGAAGCTGATGNGGATCAATGCATCTTGAAGTGGACATAAATCCTGAGGCNGTCCCGTCTGACCTCTGACCTTTCAGCAGCTGCTGCCTTCAGGTAATTNGCTGAGCTGCTGAAGGGAAATGGGCACGTTGGAGGCTCCACAGAACTGAGACCTTTAAAAATAGACTTCATAATTTTTGCTCCACACTTCAGGTTACGCTGGGAACTGGTAGATCGTGAGTTGGAAATCATTACAAGCATGTTTTGTTATGTCGACAGACCCATGGACTCAGAATCTCTGGATNTTGTAACAGAGGCTTCAGATAAATCATGTATGCCCGCTAGAGACTGTATCTCATGGGAAAATTGTCTGGCGTGCCCCCAGCTCATGCCTGGAGTCTTTTGTTTTGCTTCTTTGAATAAAAAGGATCAACAGTTTAGGTCATCTACCTCTAGATTGGACAGGATTCAAATCAAGGAACACTGAGCTGAGAAGTCCCCATGCTGCTTACCAGAGACGGTTCTGTGTCTGTGTTATAAAGATGTTTACAACAAATTCCCTTTGGAAAAGCAAGACAAGATGCTAGGGAGCTAGCTCAGTCCGTCCATTCATTTGAAGAAGGCAAGTGTGATAGAGGACACCTGTAATTCCAGTGAGGCAGAGTCAGGTAGATCCTGGGGGCTCCCTGGTCAGCCAGCCTAACCTTGTTGAGCCCCAAGTCAGTGGTNAGAGACTTGTCTCAAAAGATAAGGTGAAAGGCATTCTGAGGAAAGACACCTGAAGTTGACCTCTGACCTCTACTTGCACATGCACACATATGTATGAACACACATACACACACACATACACACACCCCCACACACACACACCGCACACACAAAGAAACACATAACTATACATGGGTAATGTGAATTCTCTTATAAAACAAATATATTACATTTAAAAATTATTAAAAGCACCAACCCCAGGTAATGGTGGTTTTTTTCTGAATGGAATTATAGGGAATGTGTTTCTCTAAGGTTTTTACGTGTCTGTAAAGAGCATGCACACTACTTTTATGATTAAAACAAAAAGCCAAGTGGTGACGNACACCTTTAATCNNNGCACTCCAGAGGCAGAGGCAGGTAGATCTCTGTGAGTCTGAGATCAGCCTGGTCTACAGAGCGAGTTCCAGGACAGCCAGGGCTACACAGAGAAACCCAGTCTCAGGAAAAAATAATCTTAAATATAACGCAGTTGAGGGACGATGAAACAAAAAAGGAATAACTCCAAGAAATTCAGAGTACAGATGATAAGGACTGTCATTCAGCCTTGACATGGTCTTGCATCCCGCAGCAGCAAGCTGAAGGGACAGGTCACCAAGGTTAGCAGAGCTCAGAAGACAGGCACTGCCAGCATTCTAAATCCAGAGCTCTCTACCCTCCCACGAGAGACACCAGGATCCCCAGATGCTCAACCCACCTCCAGCTGCCAGAGGAAGTGAGAGATGCTAGGTCGATGCCATCCCTCATTCACTGACTCTGGCTGGCGTGTGAAGGGACTGATGAACTGCTGGCTAGCACAGGTACCCGAGTGAGGAATTGCCCACACCAGGCGCTTACATATATCATGGCTCTCGCGTGCGTTGGGGGCTGATATAGTACCGCTGCAAACCACTCTGAATGCTTAAAACTTGAGAGGTATTTTTCCAACTCTGCCACCAGCAGCCAGTGTTTAGTGGCTCAGGCTAGTGGTATATCCTGGAATAAAAGCAAATTGTCTTCTGGAAATAGAAAGATTCTGTTATGGGGGCTAATGGAGAACTAAAAATTGAGGCCAGTGCGTTTGCCTCGGGCTGGCTGGTTTCTCTCTGCTGGGTTTAGAGTTGGGGGCAGAGCCTTAGAGAAACAGCATACTGCTGTATGGGTGGGGCTGCCAATAATCTAACAAAACGATTAATTTGGATAAATTTGACTGCTAAAGGTTGGCTCTATAGTGTTGCTGCTAATTATTTAGATGTCTCTGGAGCTGAAAAAGGCAAACTTCCCTTAATTGATGGTCACCACGAACCTTTTAGTTACAGTAAAAATTGGCATGCACATTGCCTACCAGGGCCTAGGATGGACGTTCTGNAAATCAAGCACAGAGTCTAAGCAAAAGCAAGCATGTGCAGCTTGCACACCCACATGTAATGGTTGACTTCTGAGGGCATATGGCTGAAGGGTTGTTCTGATGTGCCCAAGAGAGGCAAAACAAGTTAGAAGCTTAGAGAACGGGCTTGGAAACCCCGAGTCCCAATGCAGTCATTCATGTGCTATGTGGTCCAGGAATATTTATTTAACCTCTCTGAGTTTTATTTGTGAAGTATGAACAAAAACCAGAAGTCCGTCACAGATTAATTTTAGTAATGGAAAGAATGCCATGGAAAAATAAGCACACTCCCTGGGACATAGTGGAAGTCAGAGTTGTTGCTGGTGATGGTGATGGTGGTGGCCATCGTCATGATTCCTCCGAGAGTTCGGAGAGGCAGAACTAGTGGGAANAGAAGAGACGAGATGCAGTGCTCTGGCCATGGTGGGAGTGCGATGAACACTTCCCAAGGAAATGGACGTTTTCAGCCAGACGAGATTTTCACAGCTCTAGAACTGGGCTTTGCTGCTAAAGAATGTGATGGTCTGCACTTGCAATGACCTCTAAATGAAAATCACTGGATGACACTTTGTAACCCAAGAAGCCATTTTCGGATGCCAGTGTCTGAGGTTGCAGTGGAGGGAGGTATGGCTACTTGCCTTGTCACTGCCTCTACTTCTCTTCCTGAATGTCCCAGCCAATATGCTAGAGTCTATTGCTCTGAGCTTTTGTTTCTTTTCTTGAGCACTCTCCTCTGCTGACCTAGGGATCCAAGGTCATTTGGAACTGGGTTCTTGGGGGTGGGGGAAGGCAGCCTCATCTTTGGCGAGCNAGAGAACCTCTGCTCTGGCCCCATGATCAGAGGGTTCAAGCCTGAGTCTGTGAACCAGACACAGGGAATAACTAAAGATAAATGGTCAGTGAGCCCCAAGTTGTGTGACCCAGAGACGTGGCCTGAGGATGGACAGGGCAGGACCAGCCTTGGTACTGTGTCCCAGGCTCTGTAGTCTTCATGGGACATTCACTCACAGCCTCTCGTTTCATCCTTGCCCAAGCCCCAGGAGCGAGAACAGACAAGTCTTTGAGCTGATTTTACAGATGAGAAACCACTAAGAGAAATTACATGACTGGCTTAAGGTCCCACAACTAGGACATGACAGGCAATGGTCAGATGTGACCCAATGTGTTCTTGAACATTTTCAAAAGAAATTAAAAATAATGCTTGCTTAAGAGCTTTCTCCAAAGGACTCCTGGAACAGTATGAAAGATCTCTTGTTAACCTTCACATGTGTGTAGGAGCAGGATATGACTAATATTACAATGGTTATATTGATCACTGTCATCACCCAGTCACTAAGCCTGGGATACAGCTTTCTTAATACCACAGTTTTCTGTGATATCCAGGTGCATGTATACCCATGAGAAGGCTCCTGTGTGTGTGTGTGTGTGCGTGTGTGTGTTTGAGTGTGTACGTGAGTGTGTGTGTGTTTTAGTGTGTTTGAGTGTGTGTGTTGTAGTGCAGCTGTTTCTGCAATGCAGATGTGTGTGTAGTGCAGGTATGTGTGTGGTAGTGCAGATGTGTGTAATGCAGATGTGTATATGTAGTGTAGATATGTATGTCCAGATGTGTATGTATTCAGATATGTGTGTGTAGTGCAGATGTGTGTATATACAGAGGTGTGTGTGTGTATGTGTGTGTGTGTGCGTGTGTGTGTGTGGGTGTGTGTAGGTGTGTGTGTTAGACACTCTTATTTCAAGATACCTTTTAACAACCATGAGGATATTGTCTGCAGTCCCAGTACAGAAGTTCTCTAAGATTTTTCTGGTGCACTAGTGACATGAAAGCCTTTGAAGATAATCTACACAAGGGTGAAGGTGTGGAGGTAGCTCATCTAGGGACAGTTTGGGGTGTCTTCACAAGCTCATGTGCAGGCAGCACATGCAGGTGCTGAGGACATCCTGGGCTGGAAAGGAGAGGCCACATCTTTTCCCAGAAATGGGAAGGAAGCCAGTGGTACTGAAGCCTACTAGACCTTCAAGGTTCCCAGCAGGAAGTAGGGCAGTGAGGGGGTACTTTCCCTAGCTGTCTGCACTATCCACACAGGGAGGAGACTGTGGCAAGCCCAGCGGAACATGTGAACCCACGTCAGGACTGAGTCCCAGCAGCGGCTGCCCACATCTCTCACTGTGATTCTTATAGAGCAGAAATGGGGAAAGGGCGAGGGCAAAACAGGCTGCCTGATGGCTTCAGTAGTGCAGAAAGCAAGGGAAGAAGCCTATGGCTTAGTGCCAAAGGACCCAGGGAGTGTTGTTTCTAGGGTCCTGAGTGTAGTCCCAGGTCCAGTTGCTCAGGCTACCTTCTGTGACTACAGCCTTCCCATATAGCCCCATACAACTATTCATTCTTTCCTTCATCCTCTGTCTCAGTCAGTCCCAGCTGCTCCAACAGAACATCACAGTCTAGGTGGCTTAAATAACAGACAATGATCTGGTGGCTAAAGTACAAGATCAAGATATGGGCAAACGGGTGTCCAGGGACAACCCATTTCCTGGTTTGCAGCTGGTACATTCCCACTCTTCTCCTGTTTCATATGGTAAGAAAGGAGGGGGAAGAAGGGAGAGATGGGGATACAGAGAGAAGTAGGGAGAGCTCGGGGGTGAGAAGAGAGATACAGAAGGAGGCAGGAAGCTCTCTACACTCTTTCTCATCTTACAGGGAAATATGATCAAGAGGCCTCCATCTTCATATTCTTACCAAAACCTAATTATTTCTGCCTGCAAAGTCCCATATCAGCGGGGGTCTAGGATTTCAGTAGATGACTTTGAAGGAATGCAGGTATTCTGTCCATAACACTCATACAACTGTTNANGGATGTTTTAGGCACATGCTCCACAAAAAGCTACAGTTCAATGTACTGGCCAGTAAACAGGCAATTATGGAGAAGTGCACCAGATAGGGGTTGGGGGCAAGGGGATGTTCAGCAGGAGAAACAGCACCATCCTAGGGTATGAAGACGATAACTGGGAGGATGAGTGAGATCCACAGAGGCAAGGATGAACAAAGAGGGCAGTTTGCAGGCACAAATGCAGCACACACCAAGAAGAGGTAGCTTCCTTCCTAGGCTTGGTTCTCACTATCCATATTCTCATCCTTTTCTTATAGCACAACCCTGCTCAGGTCTTTCTAGAATACTTGGGAAGTCATGAGTTTACTGCCTTCAGACATCGAGTATTAAAAAACAAACAAACCAAATAGTAGTGTGTTCTTGTGGTGAGGACTGTTTTGTATTCCTGGGGAAAGTAATGAGTAATTTGTATGTGTCCACTTGGTGAGGTCACAGTTGCAGATGTTTGGTAAAACACAAGTCCAGTTGGNTCTGTGAAAGTCGTGTTTAGGTGAGGTGTACACCTGAGTCAGTGGACTCAGAGAAAAGCAGACAGAGGTGAGCCTCATCCAATCAGCTGAGGGCTTCAAAAGGAAACAGACTGAGATCCTGCAAAGAGGAGGAAATTTTGCCTCCAGACTNTCTCTCCACTCAAACCCTGACATCATCTGTAGCTGCCTANCCTGAGTATTTGAACTTACCAGTCCTCATAAGTGCATGAGCATTTAATGCCTTAAGTCAACCTCTCTCTGCTTGTGTGTGTGTAGTGTATATGTATACAACCATATACACCACATTCTAGCGGCTACAATAAATACCTTAAATGAATTTATAAACAGCAGACATCCTTTCTCAGCTGGCAAGTCCAAGATCAAGTCTTACGCAGAGCATGGCAAGGTAGTGTCCTTCGGTGTTTTATTTATTCTTCGAAATTTCCATATATTTATGCAATGCATTTTGATCATATCCATCTACCATACCTCCCTCCATCACCCCTAGGGCCCTCCCCATCTCCTTCTCAATTTCATGTTATAAGCTTTTGGTTAACAACCCCTTGATCCAATTAATACTGCTCATATATGCATGGGTGTAGAGCCATCCACTGAGGTGCCCACTTCATAATACTACCATGGTGTGCAGTAGGTCTCAATCTATGAATCAGGAGGGGGCACCAATACCAAGACCAGAACTTTACGTGTATGTAACAACAATATATCCATGTGTTTATATGCAGTTCTGCATCCTCAAATTTAACTACCTACAGGTGGAGCTTGGATGTAGGCCTGTGATGGCGGGTCTGTCATGAACATGAGCATAGGTTTTCCTACCATTATTTGAAACAACAGTAACAATGATTTAAAAGGCTTTAGCATTGTTTGTTACAAATAATTCTGAGATCACAAATATTGAGGAGAATGTGTGTAATATACATATATGTATATACACATATACATATATATATATTGATATCATATAGTTGTATGACAGACTTGAGTACCTGTGGACTTGGGTATGCACAGGGTCTGGAGCCAATGCCCAATGAGGGATAATTGTCTATACTTGCTCACTGTCTGTGCCCTGGGGAACCCTGACTATCCCTGTGGCAGCTCAAGCACATTAAATTTGGAACATTTGAAATTGTTACATCTTGACCCTGAGGAAAAACCAGGCTNCTTGGCACTTCCTGAAGATTCCAGGTACTCACAGCATGATCTGAGAATTCATGGTAGGACAGCCCTGAATCCCATTCTGGCCCCAGCCTGTCTAGATGACAGAGTCTCGACAAGTTGATGAACTTTCTGAGACTGTTTTCTTTATAGGTGACACGGTTGTCAAAGGTGAGGGTGAGATGGCAGTGGGTGGGATCATATAGTATGATAGTAACAGTTATGACGTGTGTCGTGTTTTCCAGGATCCAAGTCCCACAAGAAACACATGACATGGATCTTCTGGTTTGTGCTCACAACAGAGGCAGGAGCCAGGAATTATCATCAGTTCCATTACAGAGACAAGGAGACTGAGGCCCAGAGAAACTCAGCTGCCTAGCCTGGGTNNTCATAGGCAGCCTGGTAGAGGACTGAAGCCTCGTGGTCCAGCTGGACCCTTGTGCTTCACAGATCTGCCGGACTTTGATAAACACCACAAAGGGCTCACNTCACTGTCTAATTGATGTTTCTGCTCTGTGCCACCACGTCACCTAGCCTCAAGGGACGTCCCTCTATTCCAACAGAGTATAGTGCTCCTGCCCTGAGCAACCGGGAGGCCTTGTTTCTTCTAGGCTTTCTACCTTAGATGCCAATGAGTGGACCACAGACAAGACATCAACGGGAGCTTTACCCAGTAAAATACGGTAACAGTCTAGCTCAAGAAGAACAGGTGTGACAGCCACTTATTTCCACTAACATCGGCACTGGGAAATGATGTGCATCTATTTTAAAGTCCTGTTATAAATTAAGGCCCAGGAAGGGCATTCACATGAATGTAAATGGCAGCATGACCCTGGCAACGACAGCCTGTCCTGGACTCTGTAATTATACATCCTCCAGTAGCTTGTCTCCACCTCGCTCTGCTCACTTTGACCTGCTTCCCTCACAGGCTGGGGAATGCCCACTGAGGCTGCTCAGGCCTCTCTACACTTGTGGAGCTTGTAACTGCTTCTCAGTTACTCTGGGACAGCCAGGCCAACGTGATGGCTCAGAGCGTGACAACCAGCAGGAGGAAGGATGCTGTAACTAACATTGCCTACAAGTAGGAGCAATTAGCTGTGACAATGACAACTCACAGTGATGTACGGAGTCCATCTCAGCATCCAGNTAATCATTTCACTGAAAAGAGGCAGAGCTCCACAGCAAATAGGAATTTCCACTAAGCTACCAGATCTGCCAGCACCTTGGTTTTTAAATTCTAGCTTCCAAGACTACAAGACAATAAAGTTTTGCTGTTCAAGTGACCTAAGTTATAGTCACTGGAGGTATAATACAAGGACACTCCAGTCAGCCCCCACCTCCAANCCAGGTACTCAACAGTGGTTTTGCAAGACTGTGGTAGATTTGAAAAGTCCCTATTGCCCAATGCCACCGTAGCTGTGGTGAGGCCATAGTACAACATATTCCTCACATGTTTGTGGCAGTGCTGCTGTAAACACACCTACTANGCCACCAGTTGTATGAAAATACAGCACATGAAAGTTGTTGGCAACATGCAATGCTTGACAATAATAATAAATGACTTTGGACTCTTTATGCATTACTAAATTTTATCACTATTTTGAGTGTCCCCTTTCTATGTAGAAACAGTTTTGTTTTGTTTTTTTGTAAACAACAGCGTCATATACATCACTTGAATGCATCAAGTGGTCACATTGCGTGCCTGTCCTAGTCTGTCTAGGTCTGAGTAAGTGCTTGCTGTGATGTGCCTGGGATGGAATGCCGAAGGATGCATCTACCAGGACGTATCTCTGTTGCTAAGCACACTTGGCTGTCCTAATAGCCCTATCACAGTATGTGGTTGATACCTTGTACGGTGGTCTGAATGAGATTGGCCCCTGTAGGCTCATATACTTGGAATCTTTGCTCCCTAGTGAGTGGAACTGTTTGAGAAGGACTAGGAGGTATGGCCGTTTTGGAGGAGGTGTGTCTTGAAGGTGACCTTTGAGGTTTCAAAAGCCCATGCTAGGCCCAGTGTCCTTCTCTCTGCTTACAACTTTCAGATCAGGTGTGAGCTCTCAGCTATAGCTTCAGTGCCATGCTTTTCTGCTTACCACCGTGATGAACATGGACTCACCCTCTGAAACTGTGAACAAGGCCCCNATNAAATGTTTTCTTCAATAAGTTGCCTTGTTCATGGTGTCTCCTCATAGCAATAGAAGAGTAATTAAGACACCTTGTTTCCACTATACAATCAGCCTCTTAAGGGTTTGGACCATATTGCCTTCAGACCCAATGCAGTGCCTGTAACATAGTATGCCATAAGTGCTGGTGCCATAGGAATAACCATCTTCACAGTGGACAACCTGGGCTGGGGAGATAAAGTGTTTGTCTTGCAAGCACAAGGAACTGAGTTAGATTTCTAGGATTCATATAAAAAGCTGGGCTGAT
>LZPO01087185.1:47453-63673 GCA_001675575.1 Neotoma lepida | reverse complement strand
AGGAATGTGATTGGGAAAGACAGCAGGGCCCCTGCATACACCTCTACCACAGAGAGTCATAACCATTGTCCTAATTAACTTCAACAAAGGTTCTAATTATGAGAGAGTGTTATGCAAATGACTCGGTGGCCCCCTTAATTATAGCATCAGTGAGATGTGCCCTACCCCCGGGAAATAACTGTTATCCATCATTGGGTTGCTGATCAATGAGGCTGGGAGAGAACAGCACTCATGAGCTTCTGTGCTCAGCAGTAGGGCAGGGAGAGAATTAGGGCCACTGGGGAGTCTTCTCCATGTGCCAAACAGATCTGGAGACCTGTCTTTCCACACCACCCCTCATGGACCAGGGATGAAGGGCTGGGTACTAGGAGTGACTTGACAGGGCCAGCTGTGGCTGGCACAGGGATGGCCACACCTGTGTGCTCCTAGCCTGCCCTTGTGGCATGTCCCTGCTNTAAGTGACAAATATATCCTTGGTGTCTCAAAGGAATATGCTCCCCAAGCTCCCCATGACTTGAATAGAAATGATGCTTTCTTGAGACACTGGGATCTTGANTCAGACAGGTACAGTATCCCACTGTCTTAACTCAGAAGAGCTGGAGACTTTCTGAGTGTGATCTGGGGACATTTCCTCAGTTCCAGTATAGTCTTCCTAGAGCATCTTCCCATGATCAGTCAGCAGTTTTATCCTGTAGTGCAGGCAGCATGTTGCTGTTTGAGAAGAGACTGAGATAAGAGGGCCTGATTTGTAGCTAAACAAATGCATTTGAATACAAGTGCTCTCTAATGGGAGCCGAGGTCTGAATCGCCACTCAAGAGTCCTCAATACATGGAAAAGTGCGGTGAACTTTACCAAATACAATAGGGGAAGATTAAGGGGACAAAATCAACAAAAAATAGTATTAATAATGATTGCCTCTGGGAAATGGGATTGTGGGTGATTTTGAGTTTTTATATTTTTTATTTCCTAATTTTTAAAATGAAACACACACACACATATAAAATCAGAAAAAAAGTCTCTCTTTCAAGATGTATTCCTTTAGCATGGGTGACAGGTGTTTGAAGCTACCATCTTCTTGTACCCANGTTCTGCCCCCATGAGTTAAAGCCCCAGATTCATGTGTCACTTCTGTGAAGGTCTATTGATTTCTTTTATTAAGGAACAAGTGAGGTTCACAGGCCATGAAGATGTTCACTGANGTCTATCCTAGAGGGTCACCTTAGAGCAGTGATTCTCAACCTTCCTAATGCTGTGACCCTTTAATATAGTTCCTCATGTTGTGGTGACCCCCAACCATAAAATTATTTTCATTGCTACTTCATAACTGTAATTTTTCTACTATTATGAATCGTAATATAAACATAAAAATATGCAGGGTATCGATATTTAATCCCTGTGGGATTGTGACCCACAGATTGAGAATCAGTGCCCTAGAGGGAAGCAAACAGAGACTCCTTAACCTTACTTCAACACAAATCTCCTCCTTCAATTAAGCCCATCCCTGCTGGGATAGATTAAAGCTGCTAGGTGTTATGTGAGCCTCAGGGGCAGGAAGCGGGTATCCTATTCTATAGCANTCTGGGCTTGCTTGAATGATGAAGTAATTACAAATCATATTTGCACAATGCTTGAGNGTGGTGGGCTCTCAACTCCAACTACACCCATGTCTGAGGGCTTGTACCAAAGCGCTTGCCTGGCCCATGCCACCACACTGACTTAATTAGTGTGGGCTGGGGCTCCTGCCTCAGCAGAATGTAGCCAGTACGGAGAGCTGGCTTGTCCACTGTCTCAGCTAATCCCTAGACTCAGTGCAAGTAAGGCGAGTCTGCCCTATTTTCCTAGCCAGGCAGGTCTTTTTATAGCGACTGCTTTAAAACCTTAAACCTCATTCTGCCTCTGGAGTTGCTCCAATTTCCCTTTTCTTTCATGAAATCTACAATTGATAGACCTTGTGGCTTGAAAACTCTGAATAGAAACCCTCAGCCCTTGAGAGCCTCATCTAGTCTCACTCCCTGAGATTTGGAANATTTGGGTCTCAGCATTTTTCATTTTCAAAGACACCAGAAGAGNCTGCTTGCCTCTCTGGTACTGGTAGTATCTTGTCGTCTTTCTAATGCAGTTGGGCTTGGGNAGGGATTGGGNAAATGTTTTTCTGGTGGTTTAGTCCAGTAGGCCCTGTGATGTGGGGAGCAGTGCCGCTGAAGCCTGGCCCGAGAGCCGTGGCCTCGGGCAGCTGGTTCAGCAGCTCTCGCCCCTTCAGCAGCACTGGGAATGTGTCTTCAATAGTCTCCACAGTGTGACCCTACAAAGCTCAATGACATGTTTCCCACCATTTCATGTTCCGACACTGTACCTTAGGGCCAATTTTTACAATCGCATTACACGTACCAGGAAATTCCGACTTCCACAGGTTTCAATAAATGTCAGTGTGAGGTTTAAATTCCTGGAGTAGAAATGGGCACAACCTGCTTTTGAAGTTAATTGCTCTTACTTCCTTTATTTCTATAAGCCTTTTGTCTGATCGGTGCGCCATATCCAGGTCTGAAAAGGTGCCCGTCGTGTTCCCNGTGTCACAAAGCTGATGGTTGGATGGAGTGTGTTGAGGCCGGCCACTTAGCTGCCTGCTGCTGCTGTCTATAAAGCAGCGTTGCTATTAGTAAGAGGGAGAGCAGAGAGTGACCACTGTGGTGTGAGACGAGCCCCCCTCACCTGTCACCAGTCTCCCCTTGCTCTCCCTTTCTCTAGAACCTTGATGGCTCTGGAACCAGACCCCTCTGATGAAAACAGAATTTCTATGGGGTGGGAGCGCCCATTGCAGAGCTCTGCCTCTGTTTGCAGCTTCCAGCATGAAGGTAATATTCTGGCAGATTGAAAGCCACTGTTTGACAGGACACCATGTGCTAAATGTCTTTGGATCCCTAGACGCACANCACCTGCCACACGAAGCCCTGGAGTATACTTAGAAAACAGTGGACCAGAACTGGAAAATCTAGGTTAAAATCCGATTCTACATTTAGTAGAGAAAGGAACCTGTNCTCTTTGGGCCTTAGATTCTTCATTTATCAAAACATAAAATAAATAACAATCAGTCCGTCCNTCCTCTGCTTTCTCTGGGGCTGTGCTGAGAAGCCAGAGAGCAGTGTGGTATGCTAATACACTCACACTAGAGAATGCTGACACTAGGCAGGGGGGAGGTGACATGACAGCATTATAGGGCTTAATACATATTTATTGATCCTCATGAGGTCTTACCTACCCATCTTTTCTTCACCCTTAAATATGAAACCAGGGGAAATAAATAAGAAATATAATTGCACCTCACACCTTAGGACTCCCTAGGCAGCTCACATTAATAGGTCTCTTCAGCTTCCCTCTAAGTGCTAATAATTCCTGGGTGTGGTGATGGTAGCGCTTTCTCCTCGAGATGAATTGGCCCCGGCTAAGAGCCAAGCTCCTTCCCAAATCTCATTACAATCAGCCTTGATGGCAGCCAGGCTTCGGAATGTAACACAATTAGAGCTTTTAAATCATTATCTCTACTCTGGGAGNATGATGCTCACAAAAGGGAATGTGGGTGATGGAGGCAGGGATGGATGTGTGGCCCTGACGCCGGTACCTTGTCCCACACCCCTCACGGTACGGGGAGAATATTGATTGACCTCACACCACATGAGCAGAGCTCTGGCCCAGCCGGGCAGTGTGCTCAGTGGTACATTGCAGGGTACAACATTGAGCTGACCTTCTTATTAGTTTCGACAGTCGTCCTCTGGGAACTGCCCTCTCCCTATTCCCCCTCTGCTAAAGGGACAGAACGTTGATGTCTTTACACAGCATCCTTGTAAGCAAGGAGTTGCGTAGGAGACAGCATGTCCTATTCTATAGTTCTTTCTCAANTTCTGAATGGGCTCTCCTCATCCATCCACTCACTGAGAAGCATTTGGGTACCACTTGCAATAGGTAAGGTACCAGGAAGATAGCATCTAAAGATGGCAGCCTTGTCACACTCCTGCTTTCTACTTAGCTACTGCNTGAGTGGTGTTTGCCACCCTTTTAATGATGCAGGTCCTTGTCACTAACCTTCTGGGTATGTGGGAACCTACAGCTACTTCACCTCCAGCCCCTCCTCGATGCTAACACAGTATTCTGCCATTGGAGTTCCCAAGTCATAGGGCAGGGTCCCTTCTCAAAGACTTTTGTGTCTTTGCCCACAGGATGGCTCTCCCTACTGCTCCCTGGCCTGCTCTACCATCNCGATTTTCTTCAAGCTCAGATCCCACAGCACGTGGAAAACTCTCTCTTCTTCCTTCTCGTCCCCAACACGAGCCCTCTGCTTCTGTTTCCTGGTTTCCTCTTGGCCNCTGTCTCACCAGTGTTTCCCTCTAACCTTATATGGCCAGTGCCAGGAATAGTCTTCTAATTCCCATGTGAGCTCTAATCACTTTTGTTTTCTTTCTTTTCTTTTTTCCCATCTATGTGGGGGTGCACATGTATGTGTGTGTGTGCTCCACAAGTGAGAGCNATCCTTCCTTGGTGACTCTGCCACCATTTTTTCTTTGAGGCAGGGTTTCTCAGTCAAACCCAGGACTTGGGACTCAGCTACTTTCATGTCTTTTTTAAAGACAGCTTTCCTGGATGATGCAACCCATAGAAGTTTGTCTTAATTCTTTGTAAAACATTTACCCAATAGATTTGTCTATTAACTTATTTTTTCAAAAATTCCTTCCCGAACTGGGCCATAAACTCTATGAGAGTTTGTTTACCTCACTCACCACCATACCCCTAAAGCTTAGGAGAGGGCTGGGCACACAGTGGGTACCTGGGCACACAGTGGGTGGCAAACAATTATTTGCATGGGTGAATGGGTGAGTGAATGAATGGAAAGGGTGGTGGATAGATGGACGGGTGGATAGATGGACGGGTGGNTAGATGGANGGGTGGATAGATGGACAGGTGGGTAGATGGATGGATGAGTGATGAGTGGATGGCTGAACAGATGGATAAATAGGTAGATGGATATATAGATCAGGAGATAGATGGGTGCTGGGGATCCAGACTAATGCTTGCAGAGTAAACACTCTTACCCTCTAAACCATCTCCTCAGCCACCCCCCATTCAGTTTTGCAAGAAAATAATTCTTTCATTTGGCTAAGATAATATTGCTTGTCCTGCTATTTGCAAATGGTCTTATTCCTAAGTAATATATTACTATGCAGACATTTCCAGTCTAGANCTAGAGGTGGCCTAGCAGTTCACAGTTCTTTGAGGGGTTTGGAGAGTTCTGGACAGAAGGGATGGACCTAGCCACCCTCANTCTGAGTGGCTGGCTGCAGGGTAGACTCATGAGCCTCATAGGCTTTCAGAGACCCTTAAGCTCCTGCCTACATCTTGTTCTGATTAATTCAGTAAAAACGTCATCAGGGAGGCAGTATGTCAGACTGGAAACCTCCTCCTGCTGCTGATCCCATCAATAAAGCTTTTTGCTTTTCCAGTATTCCTGGCCAGCATTGGCTCTTCCCTCATTTACCNTTCAACAGTTCTTTACTGCTCTTGTNCACTGGGCAGGCTCTGTGGACATCCCGCTGGTGCCATCCACAGGGCCCTGGGTTTATGACTGTCCTCCCTTGACTTAAGGTGTAGTTGTCACTCTGTGAGAGTCTTAATTGTAACCAAGAAGCCCCTGCTTTGTCTCTGCATGGCATCCCACCAACGTCACAGCCAATCCAGTTTCCACTCAGAGACTTTGACTTTGGGCCATGTCTTAGCTTGAACCTCAGTGTCCTCACGTGTTGAATGAGAACAATTGTTTTGCTGAGTTGTGGGGAGAATCAAATGAGGTGCCATAAGCATAGCCTGGTATAGACTCACCTAACCATTTCCTCCTCTTCCTCATCCCTTGCTCCCTGCCAAACTCACACAGTGGTTAGGTTAGGTGCATATCCATCTCCATGGCTGAAATTTGTGAGCCAAAGCCTCCTCTAGAGAAATGCCACCCAAACTCTTTGAGAGCTGAGGCTGTCTCCTTTTCTCCCAGTGAGGCCTGAGGTGGACCCTGATCCTTAGAAGGCATGAGATAGAGGTTCTGTGAGTTTAGAAATGCTATCCTGAATGCTTTTAGGAGTCTGTACCAAAGCCAACTTCTTCTTTTGAAGTTGCATTTAAAGGGACAGCAGAATTTTACAACAGTACAGTAAAGAAGCCATAGTCAGGACTTTGTGAGGTTCAAGACCAACGCCATCCCAGCTGGCCTAATAGGACAACCAAAGTCTCTTCTTTCTAAGAGGAATTAGAGTTGAGACGTCACTGTAAGGAATCAAATGCCAGCACCAGCACCAAGCTCCTTCCAGGGGCTCAGGGTGAGGTTCCATGACAAGACCAGGAAAACCCTGTTTCAATCAGCCCTTTTAGCAGCCACTGGAGCTTCCCTGGGGCTGAGATGCTGATGGTGACCAGGCAAAAAGGCAGCATCTAGACCTAGTGGCTTAAACTAAATCGATCAGAGAGAAGATAGTGGCATTGGAATAACAGAACAGAAGAGACTCGGGACAGAAAGAGCTACTTTTTTTTTTTCATTTAGAAAAATCGCACCTTAAAAAAAACCTGCCTGTTTCCACTCAGAGTGTTTTAATAAGTGAGGGCCTAAACATTTAATTCAGTGGCAGCAAATGTGAAGCTGCCACCACTCAAGCACAAGCTCCTGTCATCTCTGCAGCACCACGAGGGAGATGTGCTGCTGGCCTAACCCACTTTGTAATCAAGTAAATGGAGGTTTCTGANGATCAGTCACTTGCTCAAGGGCAGCTNGCTGGCAAGCCCAAGCTGAGCGATTCCAAAAACNGCCTGCACGTGAAGTGCATGAATCTTAAGTGTGTAGCTTGGAGAACTGTAGCATCTGCATGCCCCAGAAACTGCTATTCAGGCCCTGGGGTTGAACACTGGCTACCTTCTAGAAGGTTCTGTCATGCTGTGTCTTACTTAGACCAGGGAGCCCCTTGGCTCATCATCCCCCCCGCCATCTATGACCAGCAGTTAGTTTTGGGTAAATCTGGCTTCCTTGTTGCTCTCTCTGCCCTCTTGTCCCTCACGGAAGACCAATAGGGGCTTCCTCTGAAGCCGGCTAATACCTCTCTGATACAAAGGAGGACGTGAGAGCTACACCCAGTAGCTGACCCAGGCTGNGTCTCTGTCCCTTTGGCTACCTCTAACATCTGCAAGACCCATACAACATTTATCTAAATATTTTGGTGTTAACAAACCAGGACAATTCAATTAAACCTATCTTTTTCCTCCTGCTCTGTGGAAGGGGCATCATAACAAGTTAGAAGATCAAGCTTGGATTGAAAATGTGCAGATTCCATACACAGAGTTCTAGAATGTAGTGAGGGAGAGTTAGCGCCACGCTGACAACTGTCTCCACTCCTGGCTCTTTTCCACATGTGATGTGCATATCACCCTCAGCCTGTTCATCTGAGTTCTGTCCAGTCTCTGTGAAAGCAAGTCTTACCCATCAGGCTGAGGGCCAAGCTTGCTGCTGGCTTAGTTCATGCTTGCAGGGGAGCGGGTAGAGATGAGTAAATGATGAGTTCTGGGTACCCAGAAAGAGGGGGTTGGAGGTGCAAGAGCCAGGCAGGAGGAGTTATGTGGCTGTAGGTTCCTCACCTCCAAGGTGGAGTAAACCCCACAGAGCTTGAGTCTCAGATAACTCTCTCAGAAGCCTCATGCAAGGGTGGCTGTACAGACGTGGGGTCTTCTATCTCAGTCGGGAGGGAATTCCCTTCATTACTACTGCTGATAACAATAACAATAATAGTAATAATTATTGTTACTATTATTGATGATAACAACAACAATAATTTGCTTCACTGAGAGCTTACCACACACCCACCAGACAATGGGCCATGTATGGAGAAGAATTCACTGNGTGCTAGCTTCTCAGAGCCTCCAGTTTGGTGTGGAGGGGGCAGAGGCTTAGCAGTCTTGTACCATGATAGACACATACACAAGATAGTTAGGGAGAGATTTGGGCATGATGTGACATCCAAGCAGTCCTGGAGGGCTAGAACGCACTGAAGAAGCAGGGAAGGGTGTTTTGTGGGGAGAACAGAATGAGTCATGCAGGCTGTAGATAGTGAGCTCAGAGCTCTGTACCAGTGAATGGGTGTGGACTGTGAGATGGGGTACAGGAGAGGCTAGCATGTACCAGCAACACAGGTCTCACTTTCAGGGAGACCCTGAGGCTTACGGCAGAACAAGGCACATAGGAAATGACTTTTGTAGACATGCGGTACTGGGACCNATACAGAAACAGCAAGATTTGAGAGAAGAGAACTGAGGAAGTGCTAGANGTGGTAGCATACCCTGTAAACCCAGCAGCTGGATGGGTGGAGAAATGACGATAAGGAGTTCAAGGCCAGCATCAGCTGCATGACAAGGTCAAGTTCCTCCTGGGTACATGAGACTCTGTCTAAAAAGCCGTGTATGTGTGTGTGTGTGTGTGTGTGTGTGTGTGTGTGTGTTATGGTGTGTGTGTACGTATATATGTATGTGTGTGTGTGTGTGTGTGTGTGTGTGTGTGTGTTATGGTGTGTGTGTACGTATATATGTATATATATATATAAAAGAATTAACAAAGCTCTAATTATTCATTGATTAAATAAATATATGCTGAGCCATATATTTATGCAATATGCCAGGCACTGTTCAATACTAGAGATAGTGCTGTGGGAAAGGCAGAAAAGGTCACTGCTCTCATGGGGCTTCCATTCTAACGAGAAGNCAGGGACATCATAGGCATAAATCACACAAATCAAAGGTACCAGAGGTGAGCGTTACGGATGATGGGTGCTGGAAGAGAGTGGATGGGGAGACGTGGCCAAGATGACGGAGAAGCTCATCGGTTCGTGTATTTTTGGCGANGGCATGTATTCACTGAGGGCTTGCCTTGGAAAGTGGTTCTACCATGGGGAGATGAAGCAGACTTCAGGACATTTGTCTCACAGCAGATTCAGACACTGTTTAAATACAGCCACACACCACATTGGAACANATTCATCAATAATAGATGTTTAAGGCTCCACTGATCCNATCAGATTATAATGATGCTGAAAGATATCTATGGCCCAGTATTCTTATTGTACCTTTTCGGGGTATAGATGGCTCTAAATATGCAAGTACTTACTAGTGTGGTATAGACCTAGAGCATTCAATACAAAAGCATGCTGTATTGATTTGTAGCTTAAGAGCAATACGCTGTACCAGGTATGTTTAGTAAACCTAGGCTATCCTATGTAGGTTTGTTAAATATACTCTATGATAGCCACATGACTAGGAGATTGCCTATTTGTACTCTTCTCAGACTATATCCTCATTATTAAGTGATGCATCACGTGTCTCACCCACCACTAAGATGCATCTTGCAGAGAAAGGTCTTTGACAGAGTACAGCCAATGAGCCTGACCTGGACTGGGTCTTGCAAAGGCTGCTTTGGGAGGGTTATAGAGAATTCCCAGGCTGATAGTGGGAGAAGACAAGGGGAATTAACCATCCCAAGTGACTGGAGGGTGAAGGGAAGTGAGCTGTTGACTGAAGTCACCCATCAGGCGAGGGTCCTGCCATGTTCAGCTTGGCTCGGAGACCATGCTTCTGTTGTTTCTTTTCTCTTGCCATTCATTCTGCATGCCCTCCCCCAAGCCCTGTGTGTGTGATGTGCCACATTTATGTATGCATACTTTGCATGTGGGTGGGCACACGGGCATGTGTGTGTGTCTGTGCACTGCGTGCAAGTACATGCAAAAGCCAGAGGTTGATGGCAGGAATCATCTTCAGTTGCTCACCACATTATTAGCTGAGGTAGGATCACTCAAAGCTAGAGCTCGCCAATATGGCTAGTCTTGCTAGCCAGCTTGCTCTGGGGGTCCCCTGCCACCACCCATCTGGTGTCACATGGGTTCTGGGGCTCTGAAGTCCCATCCTCACACTTGCATGGCAAGCACATTAATCGCTGGGTCATCTCTCTGGACATTGACTGTCGTTCTTTCTGAGGTAGAGTGCATGTTTTTATTGTGGTAAATCTATCTGACATAACACTGACCACCTTAACTGCTTCCAAGTGTGTAATTCAGTGGAGTTAGGTATGTCCACAATATGCAGCCATCATCACTGGTCCCAGAGGATGCTCATTACTCTAGACAGGAGCCATGGCCATGCAGCAGTAATACCCACTTCTACCTCCCCTTGCTTTGGTTACTGATTACTTACTTTACATNTCCATGGACTTGCTTATTTTATATAATTCATACAAATGGAAATAGGTATTGTCTGTTATTTTGTTTCTAGCATATTTCACAAAGCATAGGTTTTTAATCTTTCAGATATAGGGTACATCAAAATTCCATTTTTATGGCTAAATAATGTTCCACTGTATGCATTACTACATTTTCTTGATTGATCACTGATGGGCATATAGGTCTTTCCACCTCTTAGCCATTGTGGGTCATGTCGTGCTTAATATTCATGCAGAAGTATCTGTTTCAGTTTCTATTTTTAATTCTTTGAGGTATATAGCTGGCAGCAAAATTCTGGGTCATATGGTAATTCTGTGTTAATTTTTTGGGGAGGAAACTCCATCTGACTTTTTATAGCATCTGGGCCATTTTACATTCCTTCCAGCAATGCACCACAGTTCCAAGTTCTCCAGGTTATTGGCAGCACTTGTCATATTCTGTGTCCTCAGAAAACCAGCTCTGGATCCTCTCAGAACCTCTGGCCACCAAGTGTGCAGTCTCTGCAGAGTCCCCAAAGTCCTCTGGTCAGAGGGAAGAAGTCAAGGGATGCCTTCNGAATTCCTATCACTAACGATGGAAAGCAGAATCAGAAACAGGAGGACACTGGATAGGAAACTGGGTCAGCTTCTGTCATTGGGACAAAAATATCTGAGATAAACAAGTTCAAGGATAAACAGCTTTATTTGGGCTCATGGGTCCAGCGGCTTCAGCCCAGGTTACTCTTAGGCTGTGGTAAGGCATGAGGTCACGCTGGGGACCTCACAGTGGTGGAGAGCCATTTATCTCATGGTGGACAAGAAAAAGGGAGAGGTGATGGAGGGAGAAGGACCAAGGACAAAACAGAGTCTTCAAGAACATGCCCCCAGTGACCTACTTTCTCTACTGGACCCCATTTCCCAAGAGATTAATTCAGTGACAAAGCCAGTGTCAGGCTCAATGACCCCACATCTGAACTTTGCTGCCCTGGGGACCAAGCATTCAAACATTGATCTTCCAAGGACATTTCATATCCAAAGCGCTGTAGAACTGGAAGCCTGGTGAAGAACTTGGGGTCTGTCCCATTAGATGACCATTATAGGGACCATCTTCCAAAGANTCTTTCAACCTCCCCATTATAGCTCTACTCCTCATAGCAGAATAAAAATATGCTCAAGGCAACAGTGGAATGTAGAACAAATAAGCTGCTCCATCGTCTTCTCCCCACGTCTTCTCCTTCATCCGTGATCTGCAGTACTTTTAGGACCCTGAAGCCTGGCAGAACCTCAACTCAGTGCTCCCAGGCTCCCTTAGAGGAGGTCAAGTCCCTCCTAGGCTCTCAGTCTATGGCCCAGCTGGACCTAGCAAACCAGCAAACCATCCCAGGTCTATCTCTGTCTCTGTCTATCGTGTGTGTGTGTGTGTGTGTGTGTGTGTGTGCACATCTAGATGTGTATAAGAGACAGGCTCCATCGTCTTCTCCCCACGTCTTCTCCTTCATCCATGATCTGCAGTACTTTTAGGACCCTGAAGCCTGGCAGAACCTCAACTCAGTGCTCCCAGGCTCTCTTAGAGGAGGTCAAGTCCCTCCTAGGCTCTCAGTCTGTGGCCCAGCTGGACCTAGCAAACCAGCAAACCATCCCAGGTCTATCTCTGTCTCTGTCTATCGTGTGTGTGTGTGTGTGTGTGTGTGTGTGTGTGTGTGTGCGCGCACACAATAGTTGATGCCATTAGTCTTCCCCTATTTTTTGAGACAGAGTCTCGGACTGAACTGTGCTCAGGAATTTGCTAGGCTAACTGGCCAGTAAGCTCTGCACTCCCTCCCCCTGGTCTGGGATTCTGTAGTTCCTGCCTCCCAGTGCTAGAATTACAGGTCCATGTTGCAGCCCTCAGGTTCTCATGCAAGCCCCGTAAGCACCTTACCCACCTCCCCAGCCGCCTCCCCAACCCCATTTCGGGTCCCTGATTTTCAGTCTTTGTTTGCTACTCTAATTATTCTGCATGGTGCTCAGAGTTCTGGAAGAAGCTACAAAACCACATGCAGGTTGGTTAGAGTCCTGTTTGGAGCAAAGCAGGGCAAACAAATAAAAGGACCAGAAATGGTTGATGTATTTATATCACCCTCGCCGCACTGCCTAGTGAGCTGAAGATTGCTGAGCAGTGTGCCAGGCATAGACTCATTTCCTACCCACAACCCACCACTGGGGTTGGCAAGGTGAGTTCTGCCATCCGGCTGGAGTTTGCAGGAGGGGAAGATGACTGCTGAAGGTCAGTGCTTAGGAGAGCAGGGGAGGTCTGACTCTAGGCCCTAAGTGGGCTCCTCTCCCAGCAAGCAGATGACTCATTTTGGCCTGTTGGCCAGAAGCTGCCCAGGGCCTCTGGTAAGGACTCAGCCAGGCTTTCAACAATCAAGAGTTTTCTTGAGGCAGCAGCAGGAACTGTTCGCTAAACTCAGGTTATTCTTTCAAAAAAACATAAAAAGCTTTCTCATTTGTTTGACCAATCAATGCTGAGGTCAACCACTCATCCCCCTCCTCCCACAAAAACTCCTTTCCCATTCTGTCCCATTCAGCCTGGCAAAGCCCATCCCCCACCCTCTGTGATAGTCAAATTGGAAACCTCTTTCCGTTCTCATTAGTTTGGGTTGCAGCAGTCATTATAGCCTAAACAATTAATCCCCGAATGCCAATTTCTTACTAGAATTATCCTGGACTCAACAGCTTATTTTCTTAGCAGTGAGGCTGCAGCAATTATTCCAGGCTTTTGTAAGCAAACCTGCTGTGCTTGGCAGTTCGCACGTGTTCATCATTGCTGGCTTCTTGACTCTGCACTGTGCAACTGTGAAGGCCTAGNATCACTGGCTGGAAGCAGCCTCACTGCTCATCTGCCCCTGGCCTTGAACGTGACTACCTCCTAACACCATGTATCCACTTCATAGCGCACTCCAAGAGACAAGTTCAGCTTGAGCAGCTGCCTCGATTACCTGCTCAGGTGTGAATTTTATCCCTTCTTTCTTTTCTTTTTTAGGGGGGTTTAGTGGGGGTGGGTCACCTGAGGATGACCTTGAGTTTGGGATCCTACTACCTCTACCTCCAAAGTACTGGGATTACAGGTCTATATAAGGCTATACCTNGTTTTGTGTGGAGTCAAGAATTGAACCCAGGAATTTGCACGTACTAGGCAAGGACTCTACCGGCTGAGCCACATCCCTCTGTTATCTGCTCATGTCTGCCATCTCTTGCCTTCCTCTTGTAGTCCTTAGCTTGCTTATGAATTAGACCTCCATCTGCACTAGTCATTTTATTTACACTACAGCCTTGGGGAATTCAGCATCTGTAAGGACACAGACAAGGAAATGAAAGCAGAGTGAGGTCTGAGCACTGTGCTTTGAAGCTCTCCAGGGACCAGAGATGCAGCAGTGTGATTCTCCCCAGGGAAGAGATAACCAGGAGAGCCTTTGCTGAAGAGGAGGCATGCACTAGGTCTTGGAAAGTCCAGTGTTGGTGGCTAATCTTTGGCTATGGCCCTGTTTTCTGCCACTGGATGTCCCCAGTTCCTTGGGATACTTGCCAAAGCCCACTCTGCAGACACCGCATCTGTCTCTTTGGATGCNGCTGCAAGACCTCAGGGAGTAAGGTGCCACATCTGCCATCTTGAGTCTGTGATAGGTTAGCGGTAAGTATGNAGATGCCTGCTGCCTGCTCCAGACACGGGGAAGAGCGGATTCTAGATCCNCCTGGGCATGCTAACTTGCTTGTGCTCGGATTTCTCCACTCTTACACAGTTCAGGACACCCTGCCTAGGGAATGGTGCCACCTATCATGGGCTGGATCTTCTCACATCAGTTATTATGATTAAGACAATCTCCACAGCATGCCCATAGGCCAAATCAATGTAGACAATTCCTCACTGAGACTCTCTTCTTGGGTGATTCTAGATTGTGCCAAGTTGATAATTTAAGCTAACCATCACAGTATTGGATCTTTTCAATATATGTGGGTTTTTATTTTCCCACTAAATCCCTGCCACCTCCAATAAAATGGGTTAAGCTATATAACCATGCCCTTGGGTTAAGCTGTATAATCATCATGCCCCTTCCATTTCACTGTCCTTTCATTTACCCTAGCACTCCACCATTTGGTATAAATTACCTCAAACTTCAAACTTGATTTGGTTTTGGGTTTTTGAGACAGGCTCTCCTGTGGCACTCAGGCTGGTTGCCAACTCACTATGTAACTCAAACTGGCATTGAGTTTCTAATCTCCCTGTCTCTACCTCACAAGTGGGATTTGAGGTGTGCACCACCACATATAATTTTCAAATTTCTCTGAAACAGAGGCAGTATCTAAAATCAGTCCAACTGTAAATCCCCAGCTCTGTACATCAAGNGTACCTTGGATGGAGGCAAAGAGCAAGTGTCATCCCTGTCATTTGACAGATGGAGACACCAAGGTTGAGTGTTCAGACCCCTCTGGGAAGCAAGGAGGAGGGCTGGTGAAGCTTCACTCCTGCACTCTAAGCANACCCCCTTTGCTAGGTATGTTCATACGCTGGGGGTAAGATCTGCAAACTAACCTTTCTGTTCCTCATTTCTCCTGGATTATTGGAGAGCAGCATGCTGCTGGCATGTATGCCAGTGAGAATGCCGAGCAGGGTCCAAGTGGCATTTATTTAATTGTCAGAAACAGGTGGNTCCACTTTGGCTTCAATGAGGCAACTCCTTAATGTGCTCATCAGCCCTCTTCATTACCAGGAGACCTAGGCAGGGTGTGGGCAAGGGAGGGCAGTCTGGTGTTTACCAGGCTAGTGCCAACCTGCTTACCCCCACTTCACCACCCTGAGGGGGCAGTGACAAGCAGGCAGCCTAGGGAGTGCAAGTCTCCAGCCCAGCATTGAGGACTTCAGTGTGTGCTGTGCGCCTTCCGCAGCTGTTGGTGACTTCTGCCATACCCTGCCTTCCTGGGGTAATTTCCCCAAAGTTGCTGTCGGAAACTTGTCCTTCTTCTACGGGGTCAGGGTCCTCGAGGATAGTGGCCTACCAGACTCATTCTGTGCATCTCTCCCAGGCTCCCTTCATATTGATGCCCTTTCTACCCAGCCCTCCTCACAACTGTCTTGTAAAGGAATAAACCAAAAGAGTATAGGGCCTTACGGGAGGGATTTGCCTGACGTCTAGGGGGAAGCTGAGCTGAATTAGGTAGGAGGTGGTCATTAGAACTTCCTTCCTCTTTGATTTTAGGGAAGTAAATTCAGCAATAACATGTGGCTGCTGGCACTAATGAGAAAGATGTTTCAAAGGCCTGTCATTCTCGGGGAACGGGTGCTACATGAGAGCTAGTCCTCTCAAAGGACCCTTTTCCTTTTGTATAAAAAGACTGGTGTTTTCTTCTATCTGTCTGTCTGGCTGTCTGTCTGTCTGTCTATTCATCCCCTAGAGGAAAAACAGCACAGAAAAAAATTTGCATTCCCCTTGAAAGGTGACTCCCACTGTCAAGGCAAAGCCAGTTGGATATTGACCAGACAGTCAACAGTCTCAGTTTGGGGTTGGTCCAAGTTTCAAACATTTTGTCTGTCAAACAGGTAAACCATTTAAAAACAAGATCTGGTGCTCAAACTCCTTTTCTGTGAGACAGTTGTTAGTTGAGTATTTTAGTGAAACTGTGGCAATGGTTTCTCTCAAGTATTTTACGGAACTTGGAATTTTTATACAGCTTGCATTGAGGGAGCTGTGCTCGTTGTAGAAGCTTGCAGACAACCTACTCTGAAAGCAGAAAAGAGAAACACATCTTAAAACAAGATTGAAAGTATGAACCATACCCTTCCACCCANGGAATGGGTCTTTTGATAAATTGTCATGTCTCAACTTCCTCCTGTATACATGGGGTGTGATGTCTAGTTTTATGTCAACACAGCTAGCATTATTTGTGAAGATGGAAGCTTAATTGAGAAAATGCCCTTGCTAG
>LZPO01087185.1:22186-32646 GCA_001675575.1 Neotoma lepida | reverse complement strand
ATTAAGTTAAATTAAATATATATATATATATATATATATGGGGAAATGCATATATATATATATTTCAAAATACAGTAATCACTGAACTCTCTTTTATTAAGGCATAAAAATGCACAGAGCTCGCTTCTAAAAATAATGAAATCCCTGATGCATGAACACACACACAGAAAAACCTACTCAGGGAAGAAAGTGGCTTGTACATCAGTGGAATAATTACAGATGCAGAGAACCTGTGCTTGTCACTCATTTGCATATTGGTGGGCAGCAAATTGCTAATTAACCAGTAGATTGTTGGAGACATTAAAAGAGAGATTAGGAACACAGGCAGCATAGCACTTGCTTGTTTGTGTGAATGCCAGCAGCATATTGTTGTGTTGGAACAGGAACAGGCAGAGACCTGTCCAGTTCTTAGCAGCAACAGAGCACTGGCCAC
This sequence comes from Neotoma lepida, assembly GCA_001675575.1. Classification (NCBI taxonomy): domain Eukaryota; kingdom Metazoa; phylum Chordata; class Mammalia; order Rodentia; family Cricetidae; genus Neotoma; species Neotoma lepida. The sequence goes on along the minus strand of LZPO01087185.1, from coordinate 32,213 downwards.
CCCATGCTNAAGGTGGGCTGTGGGGCCACCTGTTGGCTCCTAAAGGAGGGCTCCCAAGCGGTACATGGAGGACTTTGGGATTTCTGGGAATAAGCTCCTTGGTTTATTTTGTCTCTGCCACAAAAGCCCGAGAATTGGGAGTACTGAGTTTTAGATCTTNAGCTCTTTCTGCCTTGAGTGGTCAGANAGACTCTAGTNCTACTGTGGGAGACTCTGCAGCCATTGGTTTGAGGCTGTGGCTCCTTCCTGGACCCTCACTGCACTGGCCCAGGTAGCTACGAACACAACCAACCCAACATCATAAACTTGCTTGAAACAATATGAGATTAGAGACAAAATAAAACTCTACTGCTCCGTTCACAATAGGAACTCTATAGATGACATCTGTCTTGATGGCAAAGGGCCAGATGTGTTGGGGGTCACAGGACCTAGGCTGCAATAGATACAGACTCTCTATGACCCCAGGACACCAGAGGCTGTGACCCAGTCAGACACTTAAGAACAGACTAAAACACAGAAGATAAGAACGTGCCCAGGTTCAGAAGACCAAAGCATCGCCCAGGTTCATTTTAACTTGATTTTAAAGCCAAATCAATATCTAAAGCAGTGGTTCTCAACCTTCCTAATGCTGTGACCCTTTAATACAGTTCCTCATGTTGTGGCGACCCCCAACCATAAAATTATTTTCATTGCTACTTCATAACTGTAATTTTGCTACTGTTATGAATTGTAAATATCTGTGTTTTCTGATGGTCTTTGGCAACCCCTGTGAAAGGGTCCTTTGACCCCCAAAGGGATCACAACCCAGAGGTTAAGAGCCACTGATTGAAAGCAGCAAGCTGAATAGCAAATGAAATAGGATGCTAATGTTTGCACTTTAACAATAAATGCACCAGCAAAATATATGACAGGGTTTGAACCAAATAAACCTGAATCAGTGCACCCTGAAAGTAGCGTGTACATTCCTAGACCCACAACCTAGGGTCTCATTTACTTTCTACTTTGCTGTGGTGAACACATGACCAAAAGCAACTTGAGGAGGAAAGAGTTTATTTGGCTTACACTTCCAGGTCACACTCCATCACTGAGAAAAGTCAGGGCAGGAACTCAAGGCAGGAACCTGAGGCAGGAACTGAAGCAGAGGCCATGGAGGGGTANTGCTTACTTGCTTGCTTTCTATAGCTTGCTCAGCCTGCTTTTTTATGTAACACAGGATAACCTGCCCAGTGGTGGCACTGCCCACGGTGGGGCTGGGCCCTCCCACATCAATCATTAATCAAGAAAATGTCCCACAGGATTCTTGCCTACAGGAATCTGATAGAGAGGATCCTTCAACTAAGGTTCCCTCTTCCCAGATGACTCTAGTTTGTGTCCAATTGACAAAAAACTAACTGGTACAGGTTATCTGAAAATATAGTTTATAGTCAGATTTTATAAGCAAGTGTTCCTAATCTACAAAATTAGAAGCCACTTTCAAAAGTTATATCATTTGTAATGAACTTCCAGCAATTAAGCAGGATAACATTCAATGTTTTAATTGTCTCTTGGGGGGGGTTGGTTTTTGGGTTGTTTATATATATATCAAGTGTGTGTATGTGTGTGTGTGTGTGTGTGTGTGTGTGTGTGTGTTGTGTGTATGTGTGTGCTTGCACTCACGCGAATGCCTTGTCCTATGTGTAGAAGTCAGAGGACAACTTGCAGGTGTCAATTCTTTCCTTCCAGGATGTGGGTTTCACACCTGAACTCAGGTTGTCAGGCTTGGGCACTGAGCCTCTTGCCAGCCCCCCTTTTTGGTGTTTTGTGATTGGATCTTATATAGCCCAGCCTGGCCTCAAATCTTCTATGTGGTCCGAGATGACCTCCTTTACATCATGAGTGCTGGCATTACAGGTGTGCACCACTGTGCCTGATCTTTTTTTTTTCCTTTTAGACTAGGTGGTGGTAGCACACCCCTTTAATCCCAGCACCAGGGAGGCAGAGGCAGGTAGATCTCTGTGAGTTCAAGGCCATCCTGGTCTACAGAGTGAGTTCCAGGACAGCCATGGCCGTTACACAGAGAAACCCTATCTTGAAAAAACAAAAACAAACAGAAAAGTGAGCATATATTCCCATGGGTCTCTTGAGGCATGATTCAGAAGGTCTAAACTTCCACTTTTACATTCTTGATTAAATGGAACTATTATTTCATTTACTTTTATTTTTTGTTCATTTTTGTCGTTGTTGTTTTCTTGCCTTACTAGAAGTAAGTCCAGTGACAGTGGGGATTTTTTGACATTATCTTTTAAAAGGTACATTTAAAATAAAATGACTATAAGCAAGATAAAGAAGCCATCAAGTAGAATGAAGGCCAGATGCTTTGAGACATAGGAATGGATGCGCCTTTTAATTTGAAATTTGATTAAAGACAATTTGAGAACAGTTTCTGATTAACAACAAACTTGAAGGGAAGACACAGGGAATTCCCTAGGCCTGTGCCCTCACACTTGGAGAACTCCTGCACCACCAACACCCCCACCAGAGTGCAGAAGCTCCTTTGTAACAACTGGTAAAACCCCACTCACANATACCTACAACNCCGGGTGTATAGTTGACATTAGGATTCACAGCATGCAGAGTATGTCAGGAGTCTGCACATATGTGTAGACAGATCTGTCACTGTCATACCAAAGAGTCATGCTGCTCTGAAAACCCGGTCCCCTTCACCCATCCTCTTTCCTTCTTCCCAAATTCCTGACACCACTGACCTTTTTACTGTAACTATTACCTTTTCCAGAATGTTCTACTACCAGAGCCACAAAGTATGTAGCCTTCCCAGAATGACTTATTTCACTTAATAATGTATGTTAGGATCTCTCTGTGTCTTCTCATGACTTGACAACTCATCTGTTTTCAGGGCTGGATAATGTTCCTTTTTCTGAACTTACCACAGTTTACCTGTTCTCCAACTGGAAAGCATTTTAATAGCTTTCAAGATCCCAAGAAATTATGAATTAAGATTCCGTGCACATTTGTTTTAGTTACTTTTCTACTGCTGTGATAAAACACCATGACCAAAAGCAACTTAAGGAAGAAAGCCTTTGACATTTTTATTGTCTTTTATTTATTTATTTGGGGGGAGGGGCCGCACACACATGCCACAGTGTGCACATGGAAGTCAGGAGACAATTTGCAGGAGACAGTTCTCTCCTTTCACCATGTGAGTCCTAAGGCTTGAACTTGGGTCCTTAGGCTTGGGAGCAAGCAGCTGTACTCACTGAACAATCTTTCTTGCCAGATCAAGGATGAAAGGCTTTGTTTTAGCCTAGAGCTCCAGAGGGACAGAGTCCTCATGGCAGGGAAGCACAGCATAGCAGCAGGACAGGATGCTGGATCACATCTCATTCATATACAAAAAAGCAGAGAGAGAGAGAGAGAGAGAGAGAGAGAGAGAGAGAGAGAGAGAGAGAGAGAGAGAGAGAGAGAGAGAGAGAGGAGTGAGACAAAACTCTAAACTCACAAGGCCCATCATCCTCAGCAAAGGCCCCCTCCAGCCAGGCTCCACTGATACTGGTCCTTCCTTAGAGCCACAGTAATCACATTTCTCTGCATCTTGGATCAGTAAGGAGACAAAGGCCCGAGTCCTACATTCTTAGTTAATATGACCTTGGTCAAATTACTTAATCTCTCTGGTGGCTTCTATAAATGAAGCTAGTCATGTCGTTCAAAAATTAAACACGATAATAGAGGTGAAACAACCATGATCCACAGTGAGAATTCTCCCTCCCCGCCCCCCTTCTTCTCTCCAAAAAGACATTTGTGCAAATTAATACAAAGNACTGGGAAGGACATAGAACACCAATACTTGGTGGAAAACTGTTTGCTATAGGTGGATAGGTAGATTATAGATAGATGATAGATATAGATAGATTGTAGCTAGCTGATGATAGTTATAGATAGATAATAGATAATAGATAGATAGATAGATAGATAGATAGATAGATAGATAGATACATACATACATACATACATACATACATATATAGATACATAGACAGACAGACAGATCTCATAGGACCCAGAAATCTACTCCAGCACCTAACAGAGATGCTAACCTGGCCTCCCCAAAAGGTGTGTACAAGGACTCTCACAACAACACACTGAAATACTTGAAGACAGAAAGCATCGTATCTATCCACAATAAAAAGAACAGTTTATACCATTCCTCTCTGGTCAAATACAGCACAGAAAATAAAAATAAACTATCACTGCAATGACTACAGCAATAACATGAAAGGATCTCACAGATATGACTCTGGGGTAAAAAAGTCAGACAGAAAGGAATACACATGTCATGGCTCCTTTTATACAAACTTCAACATTATNGAGAAGATGAACTAGTGAGAAGTTTAANCNGCGAAGGCACTTGNCTTGAAGGCTTGACACCAGAGTGTGGTCCCTGGAGCCCNTGTGGTGGAAGGAGAGAATGACTCCCTCATGTCATGCCTCCAGTGGCTTACTTNCTCTAAGCAAGCCCGACACCCTAAAGCACCCAGNACTTCCCAAAGCAGTATCACCAGCTGGGAAAAAGTTGACATCAGGACCTATGGGAGAACTCCGTATTCAAGTCATTGCATCCACCCTAGCGAAGTAGTACAATAAATACATCACTTCTCAGGAAGTCATCTGACTATGATCTGCTCATTTTACTGTATGAAAGATTTACAATCCCTATTATGTTAAAGTAGCACATTTGAGTGCACTATTGAATTTTGGTAAAATGGTATAAATTGTAAAGATGCTTAAAATCTACTGAAGCAATCACAAAGGGAAATACTTGATTATATGAAATACTAAATTCTACATGTCCAACTTACAAATTGNTATCAAATATTTGAATAAAAAAAGAAAAACCAAACATTGGAGATGTATTTGTAATAANTATGGCAAACTGTTCCTAACATTCCTAACAAAGAACTCAGTACACACTTGAAAGACTAAGGTAGAGATAAGAGACAACAGATAATAGAGCAAATAGAAAAAGAAACAAGAAAATGACTAGTGGAAAGCCGAGTTAGTGGATGGCAGAGCACGAGGTGCCAGCCCTCACTGTACCCTCCCCTGGAAACACATGTTCACATCCCCAACAGGTGAAAAAAATCACTCTAGGAAAGCTCCACAATCCAGGTTGTAGAGAGATGAAATGTTGCAGAAAAACAGCCAAAGTTACGCTGGGCCTTCTACCCATGCCTTGTTGCCTGTAATTCCAGCACTAAGGAAGGCTGAGACAGAAGGATATCCTTAAGTTCAAGACCACCTTGCTCTCTAGTATCACCTTAGAGAAACTGGAACTCACATGTAAGGACCCTCCAGCAGTCATGTGAAGACCACTCAAGTTTTCTGTCATACAGTATGAGCTTGCCAACCACATGAGTAGGCCTTGTGGGACACCACCATGCTAGCCCCAGTCAAGACTTCAGACGGTGAAATCCTGGACAAAGTTTCATCTGCCATCTCATGGGAGACTCTGACCCGAACAGGAGCTAAACTGCGTAAGATGTGCTGATCTACAGAGACTGTGATGTAATTAGTGCTTACCCTTGCCTTGAAGCCACTAGGTTTTGAAGCTACTTGAGGTGTGTGTATTGTAGATGAGGGCCATCGGTGATTATGTTGGTGTCGTTGGTGTAAAAGAATGGTGCTGTGGGTGTGAGGCTGATGAGGTTAAATTTGAATCATAGTGACTGGTGTTGTGTTTTATGTTAAGGGAGAGAAAAGGTAGGGACATAAAAGGAGCAGATGGAAGAGAAGAAAAAGGAGGAGAGAGGGATGGGAAGGGGGAAAAGGGAAGGGAAGAAGGAGAGGAAAGAGGGAGCATGGTGGAGAAGAGGAAGGAGAAGAAGACATGTATTCAGCTCTGTCCACTGAGAAGACCTAAGGAAAGGAATGTCACAGAGCCAGGGGTTTGTTTCATCATCGTCCCACTAGAAACAAGAAACCAATAGATTAGGACTCTCAGAAGCAAAGGCGTAAGATGAGCTTAGTTCATCTCATAAGCCCAGAAAGTAAGGAAGTGATAGAAAAAGACTGCAGACAGTGCCACAGTCTTNTTAGAGACTTGGAAGCCAACACAAAAGGGGCACCAGGTGCATTAGTTAACATCCTAACTGCAGCGGGGCTGATGTGTCACGTGTATTTCAATCCCTGCACTCACAATGACACTGGAAACTAATTAGCCCCCTCTAGGTCATGTCTGGCACTTAAATTTATTATTTTAGTAACCGGNAAATAAAGAGAATAAACNAGGGATGTGTCTTACCTTTCGTGTGTTATTATAAGGTAGCCATTTGCTTTAAAGGAAGTGAGAAGCATTTATTTTGAGCCAAATGTGAGTAACCATGATCTGGGCACACAGAGCAAGTTTCTCTGAGTGACACTGTTGCCTGGATGTACCCACCATGTAAGAAGTGACATAAAGTTTTATAGTCACAGAACAAAAGAAAGTAGGTAGGCTTATTCAGGGGGCAGGCTACAGAAAAGCCAAGAAATTTCTTCTATAGGATTCAAGTATTATCTTTAAGGGGACAGTGTGAACCCTGTACAGGATTCTCACGTTATCTTTATCACATTTTAGAGAATGGTGGCAGCTACAAGAATTTTATCTAGAATGTTAACTCAGACCTAACTAGAAGTGGGTAGTAAACGGCTTTTATTGAAAGGGACTAAAAACAGCTCAATGTAAATTTTCGCTCTTTGGTTTGTTTATTTTTCTTAAAAGTGTCTTGGTCTGTTGCCCAGGTTGATCTGCAACTTNCTGTGTAGCCCAGGGTGGTCTTGAACTTAAGGATATCCTTCTGTCTCAGCCTTCCTTAGTGCTGGAATTACAGGCAACAAGGCATGGGTAGAAGGCCCAGTGTAACTTTGGCTGTTTTTCTGCAACATTCCATCTCTCTACAACCACAGCGTTCTACCAGCCATTGCTNAGCAGTCTGTAGGCTCTTGAACACACATGTGGCCTCACAGAAGCTTGGTGCACACCTGTGTAAAGCTGCCTCCGTATAAACGGATAGTTGGAGGAGAACCCTTGGAGAAGTAAATACACGAGGAATGAGAAATTGAGAAATGTAAATTTTGATCGAAAGGACTTCAGTAAGAGGCTATGTCCAGTAATGCTTCCATGGAACTGAAAGAGCCACTTGTAGTGTTGCCTGTGTGGAGACAACATGGCTGGCAGCAGCCTTGACAGGGTAGATGGCATCTGTAGACATCCTCTAGGTTCAACTGCCATGTTTTAGGAAAATAGAGGACAGAGGATTGTGGCCAGTGAAATCACAATCACCAGCAAATCCCAGCAGTTAGGAAAGCAACATGTAGGGAGGTGACTGGACTGTCTCTTATACACATCTAGATGTGTATAAGAGACAGGGAGTTAGGAAAGCAACATGTAGGGAGGTGACTGGATTCTGTGATGAGTAAGAAAGAGACTGGAAAGAAGAGGACCATCAATCAGGTGCCTGGGGGAGGGGGACACACACAAGGGGGGACAGGGATCTTGCTTTAAATCACGTGATAATGCCACACACATGTTAAATCAGGAAAGTCAGGATTGAGCATTGGAGTTATAAGACAAATTCATTTCATTTTAAAAGAAATTTATAATACAAAAAAAAAACCTAACAAAAATAGCGACAGTTCTGGGTAAGAGAATTGCTGGCACTCAACAACGCTAGTTTTGCTGTCTGTGACTCAGTCCAGGAGCCTGTGCTCACCATGTGTGAGGCCCTAGGTTTAATCCCAGACAGTATATAAAATAAACAAATGACTTAATTAATATATTAGTGAATGAAATAGAATAAGTTTATATGGTTTCCAAATCTGCTTTAGGAATCAAATACTTACAATTACCACATTCTTCGAAAATAGGAGAAGTAGGTAAATTCAGTTTTTAAAAAGGGAGGAAGAAAGGAAAAAAGTCCACGCAATAACTAGACTCTCTCTTTCCCTCCCCTCCCCCTCTTTCTTTCTCTCTCAACGTGATAGCCCTAAGCTTCCATTCACTGATCAGTTTTCTACAGGGGAACTGGCCAATCCTCCGGGGTTATAGCGTGTCCATGGGTCTGTCTCCCTAATTACAACCGTGTATTTTGGGAAGGGTGTTGTGGGAAAAATCTGTAGGCAACGCAATGAATCAGAGCCCGCCGTGGGGCTCAACGGCCCCCTAGCATTACTCAGACATCGGTGGCTCAGCCAGGAGGTTTGACGTTTAGTAGATGACGAACAGGAAAAGGAAGCGAGCAGCCTCCACGTAGCCCAGGTTGGGTACAGATGGCTCATACAAACGCAACAAGTTTATGCTGTAGTGTTGCCAAGGCAACAGCAGCTGCTTNGAGCATCACGGAGGGTAAAAGGAGGCGCAGTCCTGGAGATAAAGAGGCAGGACAGCTCTGTAAATCTCTCCTAGGAAAAGGAGAAAGGAGACTGTAAAATAGGGACTCTTCCCAGGAGAGCCTACTTTNACCGCGCNGGAAGTGTCAGTGATAAAAAGCAAAGGGTGCCTTTCACATTGTAATTTGCTTAGAACCAAATGGGAGCCCAGTGCAGCCTGGCATATTGTTAGTTCCCCTTCGGAGTCTCCAAACAGCGGTACACAGGCTTTCTTAACAGNGTTATCCCCTTGAGTGTTAACCACAGTGATGGTCTTCTGTGACAGTTTCTGCGGCATCTATTCCTGTGGTTGAAAGCTGCTTGTTTATGTTTTGCTACATCTGGACTTGAGCGGGAAGAGAGGGGAGGCATGGCTTTGCTTCCTCCCCCTCTCCTCCTCTTCCCTTCCTCCCCCACTTCCCTCTCCCCTCTCTTCCTCCCCATCTCCTTCTCTTCCCCCTCCCCCCCTCCTTCTTCCCTCTTCCTCCTCTTCCTTTCAACTTCCACCTCTCAATCTTTTCCTCTGAAGAGGGAAAGGATGAAGGGAGGAAGATGAAGCAGGTGTGGAAGGAAAGAGAACACATCAGGGGATGCTCTCAAGACATGTCAGCGCAGAGGAGAGCAAGAAAGCAGGCTCCCCTGAAGAAGACCGGCCCTACCAGGGGCCACTGAGAGACCAGGAAGAGCTGAGTCAGGGCTTGCCACCAGGCNAGGCAAGAGCCTACCCTGAAAGGGATAGGCCTCAGAGACCCTCAGAGGTGGAGTTGAGGAGAGGAGGGGGGCAGTTATCCACGTGGATGGCTTGATGCTCATGCTTATCCCGGAGCTAGAGAAAATGGCCGTTGTGACACACAGACAAAGAGAAATCTTTCTCTCTTGAGACCTCACCTCTGCAACAGTCTACTCTGAAGCATAAAGAACACAGAGCCCTGCTTGGGTTCAGTTAAGATAGGCTAGTATAGTTTTCTGCCATGCTTCTGTGTCAGGATGAGGCTGAGAGTCAGGCGGGTCAGAAGAGCGTGGATCTGAAGCCAGGTCTGCTGCTCAGTGTTGTCTCATTTGAGTCACACTTAGGAGGCCCGAGACAGGAAGGCCCACCTCGGGGACTTCAGCTCCATGCTCTGTGAACAGAGCTCCTGAGGCCAGCTTTCCAGTGTTGGGGTATGGATCTGGGACATTATCNTCATTTTTATCTGAGCATCTTTGAAAACTTAGAAGGAACGGGGCTCCTTATCTGTGTTTGCTGCTGGGGTTTAAAGGTAAAATAGTAAGGGAGGAAGTAGGGCCAGAAAGCTGTGTTCAAGTTGCTAATGAGCCCATGTGAGTCAGAAGGAGAAAGGAGACCACCTGCCTGCCATGGCCTCAAGTCTTATTCTCTTAGGGCCTTCAGCTGGTTACATGAAACCTACTCACACTATGGACCAGAATTGCCTTGTATATAATGATTTTATCAAGAAATGCTTTCTTGATGGGTGATGGTGGCNCACGCCTTTAATCCCAGCATTCAGGAGACAGAGGCAGGTGAATTTCTGTGAGTTCGAGGCCAGCCTGGTCTACAGAGCAATTTCCAGGACAGCCAACCCTGTTTCAAAAAACAACAAAAACAAACAAACAAACAAAAAACAAA
>LZPO01087184.1:497763-514268 GCA_001675575.1 Neotoma lepida | reverse complement strand
GGGGGTTACAGCCTGTACTGTTCTTTTTAGAGGACTTGAGTTTTGTTCCTAGCACCCATTTAGGAAGACCCAGGTTCTATCAGAACACCAGCAGTCAATGAAAGAGAATAAGAAACGTAGAGACTGTAGGCTGAAGGCCCAGTTAGCCTTGAACTAGTCCTAAACGAAGGACAGAGGAGATACTGAGACCCTTTCTAGCAGTCAGTACCCAGTGAAAGTGTTCAGGACCCTTCCTGAGGATGCAAAACATTGTCACGGGAAAAAGGAACCACTACCCTGGGAACAGGAAGTTGAATATCCTTGCCCCACTGTGCTGCCCATATAGCTATTGGACCTTGGGCAGGTCACTTCATGTCTAGAATGAGGCTCTTTCATCTTTAAAATGGGTGCATAGGATTATACAAAAATGCAAAGTCCATTTAGGCTTGTGTTTTCTTCCACATATATACTGCATCATACTCAACAAAATTGGCNCTTTCTTCTGGGCATAGTGGCCTGAACAGCGATTCTGACATCTGTGTGTATTTCCTTCTGCTATCTTGTAAGCTCTTTGTGAGCAAAGACTTTACTCCACTCCTTTGTCCCCACAGCAAACTGCCTAGCATCCAATGAATGATGACTGATGAGCTAAAGGACACAGCTCAGTNCNCGTACATAAGCTCTGAAGANGTTACATCAAAAATGAAACCTCTGCAAGTGGAAAATATCTCAGGCTAGAAATGCACTTAGAACATCTGACCTTGTAAACATTAGTCCAGCCTGCCCTATATATGCTCAGAAAACTCCCACCAGCCGGCATTAAGCAAAATCAGCTAATATGAGAGCTAGTTTGTAATACAGTGCCGAGTATCACATGATATCAATTTATTTACTGTCCTGGACCACAGTAAGTTACAGATTCATTTCACACACAAAAAAAAATTTTTTTTTACCCTTTTCACCTTAAACAGCCATTAGCTGCCCTTTCATAGGCCTTTCATAGTGTGGGAAATGCCAGGCTGAAAGCCCAGCCCTTGAAAAACCTGTTTTGTTGTTTTCTCTTTGAAAAGAACATACTGCCTTTATTTTTCTTTAAGCCAAGAGTGAAATAAAAGCTTTATTAAGTCTCCAACACAGGGACCTAAATGAGTTTGGGATGTACTAAATCAAACCTCAAACCAAAGCTACCTCTGTGATGAGAAAGGTAGGATGTGAAGTCAGCTGCTTTGTCCCCCAAAGTGTCTCCAGCCACGCCCATCTCTGCATCCTGGCTCAGTGTTCTCAGCAGGCGTCTGTGCCTTAAACTGTAACATAAGCAACTGCTAACAAAAGCTGGTCTTCAGAACTGCATTTGGCTTTCTGCAAAGCCAGGATCCTGGGGCCCTGACCCAGGAAAGGCCAGGAGGAAAGCTACCAGCCTGCCTTGGTTCACCCATCGTCAACCGCCCTCTGCCATGCAGCTGGTGTTAAACAATCCAGGGAATTTGTACAAAGTCATTGCTCAGGCAAAAGGAAAACAGCCAGGTGACTGACCAGCAGCGAACAGGAGCTACAATTAATAATAGCCAAGTCTTCGAGCAGGAAGGTTTGGATGGAGTTCANATAATTACCCACAGGTTGAAAGACATTCTCAAAACCTTGTGGGATCCAAATTTAGAATGCCACTTGGCTGAGAACAAGTTGAATGACATTTTCTTGGATGAAAGCCATAGTTTCTATTCCAGGTTGGACTCAAAGACAGGCAAAAGACAAAGAAAAGGATAGATTGTAGCAGGTAGGATGAAGTGCGGGGGGTTGAATAAAAGTTTAGATTGATAGATGATGGACAGATAGATGGAGGACTAGTGCTATAGTGTAGACCTTGAATGTCCTTAAAGGCTCTTATGCTCAAGACTTGGTCACCAGCTTATGGCTCTGTTGGGAAGTCACAGATGACACATAATAAACAGGTAGATGATAAATTAGATAGATAGATAGATAGATAGATAGATAGATAGATAGATAGATAGATAATAGATGATGATAGATAGATAGATAGATAGATAGATAGATAGATAGATAGATAGATAGATAGATAGATGACAGATAATCTTTATTTTCATGTTCCTTAGCCATTCCAGGGTATTTATCTTTAATGGAAATGAATAAAGCTAGATCTTGGAGCAAAAATTTGAAAAAAAGGAATTTAGATCAATAAACTGTCATGGTAAAAAGTAAATAAGTATCATAGAAAGGCAAGCATGGATATAGGTATCTATGTCTCTATAGTTGTAGATATTGATACATTGGTTAGATAGAGGGGAGACAGGGATCATTGCATGTCCACAGACATTGTTCAACCCAGAAGTATGGATTACAATCCTATCAAACTCAGAGCAATGGCCTAAGGAGATCATTCATAGTTCTAGATCCAGGTATTTGTCATGGCCTTCCTCGCCCTGAGAATTCAGTTAAGAACAGTATATTCCCAAAGGGAGAGAAGAAACTNCATAGTGTCTAGAGTGTGTGCCTGGAAAATTCACACTGAGGGGAACACATACTGCATGACTCTTTTTNAAAAAAAAACTGAAGGCTATAAAATTATTATAATAATTTAAGTTGTAGTATTTTAAAACAGGCAACATACATTGTGCTGGCCACCCAANGAAGCAGACAGAGATTTCTATTGCTGTTGGGTTATTTGAGGGTTGTTTTTCCCATTTAAAATACAAAAATNTAAGTACTTTANTGGAGATACAGTCAGTTAAGGGTATCTGNAACTAGAACCCAGAACCTCTATGTTAGACAATTTCTTTATTCATCATAGTGTATCCTATGATCCAAGGAGTCCTCAGAACCCTTGGAAACATCTGAGCTGCAAGTCATGCACAGGAGGTGTGCCTGTGTATATTTGCTCATTTGTTGTTGTTGTTGTGGAATATGTCATGTAATCAGAATCNAACTATTNCCTTTGCTAGGTATTTAAGCTGCTTTACCAGTTTCTTCTTCAAGTTGAGCATCAAGCTCAGTGTTGTAAAATTAGAGAAAAGATAACATGTGCTTTCAGACTCAGCATCCACTGACATCTTAGGAGCATCTCATATGTCAGGTAAAGCAGATGTTTGCTACCTCATCCCTGCAATGGCCTTGAAATATACATATGGTTTCCCCATTCTCTAAAGAAGGAAACCGAGATTGAAGAGTGGTGACTTGTTAAAGGCAACACATNTGCCAATTGTTGTGTACCATTAAATGTCACGGTCAAACCAATGTAAATGGAACACCCCAGAGATGTAGAACAAGAGCAGACATATATTCTAAACTATTTTACACTGGAGGTGAACAAGGAGGAAGAGGTGTAGGCAAAGAGAAGCAAGCATGGAAAGCAACTAACCAGCAGGATCTAAGCTCTATAAAGAGAGTTTTGGAGATTTTGAAAACCTTGAAACATAATATTAATGACAGTTGCTGTGCTTTATGAGAAAATAGAAGAGTGAGAAGCAAAGACATGTCTAGCGCCCTGAAAGACTATTCAGTCCGCTGGTGCTGACTCTNGCCACTAGGGTTCAAATGTTGTCTCCCAAACCACACAGTAGAAAACTACGTCTCATCCCCAGATCTATGATCTGTGAATAAGGAATTTGAATAAAAAGTTGTAGTGGGGAGGAGATAGTAGAATTCAAGTGATATAAAAGTAGAGGAAGGATACTGGGCACAAAAGTTGAAGTTGGCGTGGGGGCAGGGAGATGTGGAAGATGAGGGAGTGGGTTAACCAAAACCAAGGATACATGATAAGGCCTTCTAGAATCCCACTACTTTATGAGCTAATTTTTAAAAGGCACTTGAACAGAGATGCTTTGCATGGGTAGACAATGCTTTCCCCCAGAAAACATGGATTATTTAATGAAAATATCAGTGCTAGGCATAGGGTACTTCCCTTTGAGTAATAACTGGAGTCATGGAGGCCCCAGAGAGTGGAAGATACACTTTGAGGGACATAGATAAATCAAGCTGGAACTGAACAGAAAATCTCCTCTCTGCTGGCTAGCTTTCGTACTAGAAGGAGATATGCATTCTGCTGTGGGGAGGAGGTCATCAATAATTTTACCCAATCATGGACTATAACTATACCAACCCACCAGGCAACAACGAGCCCACTGGTATAATAGTGGCATGGCTGTTATAGAGGTAATCAACAACTTTCTGATTTCTTTAAAGAAACAACCAGCATTTAAAGAGGGACCAGCACANTGGGTCAGTGAGTAAAGGCACGCCCACCAAGCCTGGTAATCTGAGTTCAATCCCCAGGACCCACAGAGTGGAAAAAGAGAACTGACTCCCACAAATTGTCTTCAACCTCTTTAAAGAGATTGTCCGTCATCTACCCTGTGCATTAACCTGGTGGTCATTATTGTTAAATATTAGTTTTTATAGTCAACGGGGCACAACCTAGAGTCACTAGGAGAGAGGAAACCTTAACTGAAGTGTTACCCAGATATGATTGGCCTGTGGCCATGTCTGTGAGAATTGTCTTGATTATCTATTGACATAGGAGGGTCTAGTCCACTGTGAGNGAAACTACTCCTAGGGCAGGTATCATGCTATATAAAAAAGCTAGCAAGGAGTGAAGCAGTAAGCAGGGTTCTTCCCCTGCGTCTGCTTCAGTTCCTGCTTCATCTCCTGCCTGACTTTGTTCCACGATGTACTGTGACCTAGAAGTATAAAGTGAAATAAGCCTTTCCCTTCCCCAAGTTGCTTTTGGAGTCATGCTGCCTATCACAACAACAGAAATAAGTAAATAAACCTCACAACAACAGAAATAAGTAAATAAACCTGGCGTGGAAAGACAAATACCAAATGCTCTTACTTGCATGCAGACTCTAAAGGACAGCATATAGACTGAGAATTACCCACAGGTGTGGGGTGCTGGGCATGGAGAGATGTCAGTTAAAGAGTGCCATGTTTTATTTAGAAGAGACGGAAAAATAAGAACTTGAAAAAANTACTCTTCTTGCTTTCTGTAGATATTCTTTTGTCTGACTTCTTGAGTTTCTCGGTTTAATTCTGTTCCACTTTCATTGTTCGTTTCTGAATGCATTCGGAGTAGTGGCATTTCCCGTGAGAACAAGGTTGGCATAAGTTTGATATGTGGTATCTCCATTGTTGGTTATTTTCTAAATAGTCTATTATTGCAGTCATGATCTCTCTGTCAACCCAAGTATTACCTAAGGTCATTTTTTTTATTTAAAACTTTTACTGGTAATTTTAATGTNTATCGTATTATAGGTCAAGGAACTCCTCCTCTACTTAAAGCCAGTGGGAAAATGTTAAAAGAAACCAAATATGTGAACAGCTGTTGTAAGTCAAATTGAAACACACACATGGGGGGGTGAGGAAGGGAGGGAGAGAGAGATCCGTCCTGCAGTCTTGCATCCCTGCAAGTGCTTGCTGCCAGCTGTACAGCTGCTGCCCTGCAGCAAATCTGGGGAGGCAGCTGAATACTTTTGCAAGGAATTATGTGGGAACTTTTCTCAGAAACCCCCATCTGTTCACTCTGGNGACTTGCACAGGTTTTTCACTTGGTTTTCTCCCCTTCCCGAGGAGGTGGCTAAGAAGCTGAACACAAATCTGTGTTCCAGGAAACTCTTTCTCAGGTTGCAATATCTGCTGCCAGCCTGACTCCTGGGCTTTCAACAGAAGAGGAGGTAATGGTGTTCNGGACAAGTAATAGTCGTGTTCCACAAGGTAGAATCAAGATTACCCAGATGCCCAATGGACTGTAGAAGCTGTCACCTGTATACACTGACACAGATGGAAGGACATGTGGAGAAGAACCAGAGNCAAGNCTCTAANGTTTGCCTAGTGCTTGAGTTACACACGAATTTGCAAAGATTCTCCCATNAGGTGACCCCAAGTGGCTTTCTGATATCAATAGTTTCCCCTTGAAATTCTGCCATATCCCTTTCTAAGGAAACAAAAAGTCCGGACAGGATATCATTTTAAATGCACAAGTTTGTGCCAAGCTCNGCTCAAGTCTAAATGAGAGGTCAGCTAGGGACCTTCTGCCCCTTTGCATTAACTGAATTTCCTTGAATGACTACACTCCACACACGTTACATCGGATCTCAGTTTAGGCGAAGTGTAGAGTTGGTTTCCTACCCCATTCATCCCACAAGATTCAGGGATATGACAGAGATGGACAGACCCCAGATCTGCCTACCCACAGAAGCAGTCTCTCCCACATCCTCACAAGAGTCCATCACACTAGGCANCTCTGAGCACTTGAGAAGTCAAAACATCAGAGTAGAGCTTACAACACCACGGGCATAGAACCTGCCATCATACTCAGCACGGCTTCCTTGCCTTTTCTCTACCCGTTGCTTCCCACCTTCCTCCTGTTCCAAAGGCTTTACTCTCTGCTATTCAAATGATCCTTTTGATACCTGGGCACTGACCCTAAATGTTCCNTTTCTACCCTAGATGGGTTTAGAAAGTGTTTTCCTGCGAAAGGAACCAGAATGTTCCCTCGGCAGGATTCTGACACCTGCTGTGAGGCAGAATCATTGGCTCCTTCTTATCAAAGGAGAAGCCACCAGATTCAAGAAACAGTCATGAAGCTACTCTAGTTAATTTCTCCCAGCTGCAAGGCACTGTTGTGGAGCTGCAGCAATGCAAGGTGGTCCTGCCCTTGANACTCAATTCNTGTAAGTAGGCTATAGGGAAACAGTAGGTCAAGGAGATGATAGTCACTTCCTTCTGTGAGCTCCAGGACAAGGAGTCTGTTTGGGCTGGTGGGGTAGCTCCACAGTTAAAAGCTCTGGTTGCTCTCGCAGAGGACCTGGGTTTGAGTCTCACAACCATCTATAACTCCAATTCCAGGGGATCTGTCACCCTCTTCTGGCCTTCTCTGACACCAGGCGTGCATGTGGTACACAGACATGGGTGTAAGCAAAACACCCATANAAATAATAGATAATAATGAGGTGACTATAAATGCACTATAAGGATCCAAGACTCAGCAAACAGTCTCAAGTCAAGTTNCATCTGACTGTTCTTAGTTTAATGTACTTGGATACATACACAGAGAAGCACATCATGTTTTTCTGCTGAGAGAATTNCTCNTCTTTCCAAACAAAATGGAAGTGAGNTTTGGATGTGAGAGAATGAGATACATTAGAGCCAAAACATAACTACAAAGGGTCAAAGGCANNGGCAGTTANTGGCCTGTGATACAGCCTTCCTGCAAAAGGACCAATAGCTAGAATCGATGACATCATGGGTGATGCAATGACCTGTAGTGCTAGAACCTTGGGTTCTTCTGTGTTGAGACCATTTGGATGGTATAGTGTGGAGATGTGNGGAGAATGGCTATNGTCCAGCAGACAGTGTCTACTTCAGGTCCCTGGGGCAGTAGAAATGGNCTTCACAGTAAATATATTGGAATACCTTTTAATATGTTCTTTTGCTTATTCTTTTCTTTCAGTTAGCATACAAAATGACAGGTTTCATTGTAACATTTTATACACATATATCATGGTACTTTTGTTCATATTTACACACCTCCACCTTCTCCTTTAGTCCCTTCTCCCTCACTCTTGCTTGTTTCTTTCATGTTTATCTTCTGTGAAACAAATATGACAACATCTCAATGTATGGGTAGGAAAAAATGAGATTCAGAGTGTGAATATAACTTCTCCAAGTCACATGGTGTGATCTCTGGAAGATATGGCTAGATTTTCATAGTGGAGCTGCCCTACTCCAGAGCCCTAGACTATGAGCATCCAACAGGAGAGTATGACCCACTCATGAGATTATGACAAGTATATTTCAAAAGAATAAACAATCTGTGTGACAATTTACCTGGACACGAATATTAATATTGCTTAATAAAATTAGTACTGAGCTTGGAGTGTAGCTCAATGGGCCAGTGCTTGCTAGCACTCATAGGATTCTGGGTTCCATANTCAACATTGACAAAAATAAATAAATAATTGTACTGATCATGTTATAACAGGACAAAAGGAGAAGACACCAGAGGTATGAAAAAAAGGGGACTGAATCTACTTTTAAATGAAGGAGATACCCAAATTAGGACTAAAGACCATCTCCTTGCTTATAAGTCCACTCAAAGCAAAAAGCATCCTCAACATGTCACGAGAATTTTTCAAGTTCAGACGTTCCCATCAGCCTGTGGTGTATTCTTACAGGAAGATCTAGGGGCCATGAGGTCTACAAAGAGGAGCTCTAACCTGGATGATTTCCAAGTTCTTTGCCTGCCTTCAGCTTCAAGGGCTCAGCACCACACCATGGTTTCCACAGACCACCTCACCCAGAGAAGAGTCCACCTGAAATGAGGACCTTGCAGGGCATAACCAACCTGCTTTTTCCACCTGAGCAATCCGAAGTTTTCAGGCTGGGGCCGTTGTCAGGCTGCCCATCAGATACAACATTCCACCTCCCAGGTGGATGCATTTCACCGGGTTGCCAATAAGCTGCAAAGAAATCCCTGTTTCCACGATCAGATAGTCTGAAATAGCACAAGTATTAACAGACTGTTAATTGTTGACACAGCTCCCCTGCAAAATCAAAAGTTAAGTGGGCATCCTGGTGCTGTTCAACCTGAGTCCCAAGTTAGGTATTTAAACTCCAGGATTCTATGCCCCTTGTAATTAAAATCTAGGTTTTCCCCTACTGAATTTCATTATCACTCACTCCCTGATGGCAATAATAATACTAATAATAAGTTCTTACGTCAGTACTTTTCAGCTTTTCAAATCGCTTTGCCGTGCTTTATCTGTATAGGCAGGCTGCGCTTATAAGTAGGACAAATATTATTATCTCCATGCATGCTAATAATAGCTAATGTTTAGGTGGTCTGTGCATTTCCGGAGTGCTTTCATACATACTTTCTCGTTGTACTAGAGGCTAAATTCCTAGGCACAAGGACCAGGTCTTACCTGCAGTGTTTAAATGAGATCACACAAACACTTGATATATGCAGATAAAAGTTTAAATCATTTGACCATCATGCAAATGCCACTGGTTGCTTTGGAGGATGGGAGGTAAATCCTTTTTTCCTGGTTTTCAGACCATAAATTTGAGTCTCAGAAAGTTGAACACATCCAGAGTCACACAGGGAGCATCCAGACAAGAAAATGGCAGTTTCTAAGTAAACTCTAACTCTATTCTTGTCTCCATACCAGTCGTTAGCAAACTTGATCATCTAATGTGTTGCTTACCTTCCTTGCGCCTGTGACCAAATACCTCACAAGAAGCAACTTAAGGGAGGGAAGTTTTATTTTGGCTTACAGTTTGAAGGGATACAGTCCATCATGGAGGGGAAGGTGTGATGGTAGAAGGCCACTTGCTCACATCTGGGCAAATCAGNTACCAGAGAGAAATTAAAGGAAGCTAATACTCAACTTACTTTCTCCTTTTTTTTTCTTTTTGATTTGGTGCATAGCACAAGCTCCTGGAATAGCGCTACCAATATTCGGGATGGATCTTCCCTCTTCAGTTAAATCTCTCTGGAAAACCCTCACAGACATGGTGACTCCAAAACCAGAAGACAGGGAAGATTCACCACCACATCTAGAAATGCTGACAAAAATGGAGATTGGATTCAGCAAGTGGGGCACAAAAGTTTAAAGTCCTCCTTACAGGTAATGTAGAGTCTGCTAGTTCAAGGACCACTTGAACATCCATAGCCAAGATCAATCAAGTGATTTTCCTAAGGCCACACCCTGAGTTAAAAGTAGAAACAAAGTGATCTTCATTCTGCCCTGAGTACATGCAAGACATTCACCCTCATGAGTCAGTGAAAGGGTCCTCAAAGAACATACTTTGCCATGGGATCGTAGTTAGAAAGTTCCTNGACCACTCACCCTTCACAGGGTCATAAAGAGCATCTCACTGCTGCTTGAAGAAGGCCAAGAACTTTAAGGAGGGCAAAAGGTTGCNTTTCAAGAATGCAGGTTAGATTCCTGTTGTGTTAGTAGGCTATACTGTCCTGCTAAGTCAAGCCCCTATTGACTACATCCTTAAGCAGAACAATCATCCTACTGCCCTGCTATAAGAGACAACGGAGTCCCTAATGGTCCAAAAAAGTCTTACCTGAGAAACACAGACAAAGTGGGGTCCAACCTTTGGTCACACCATGCTTGAGGACCAGAAATTCTGATTCCACCTAACAAGAAGCACAAGACAAGAGGTGATGACCAAGCACCAGGCAGGACCATAAGCACTGCCTGAGAACCTTCTCTGGGAGCCCTGCATCTTTATCAACCCCACTGACATAACACCNNTCTCAAACTGTACTCAGGGCTGCACAGAGAGACCAGGCATATTAGGGTCTCCAAAGCAACAAAACCAATAGCACACATATATACATACATGTGTGAGAAAGAGAGGGGAGGGAGAGAGAAAATAACTGTATGCTTTAGGATGGCAGACTCAAGAACCAAAGAGCAGTGGTTCTCATTTCAGGATTACAGCAGGAAAGATCCAAATGTCCTAGATCTAAAGCAACCAAGCATGAAGAATTCTTTCTCACTTGGATTAAGAAAGCCTTTTNTTCTATTAGGGGTCTCAGGTGATAGGATATGGCCCAGCCACATGAGGGAGGGCAGTCTATTTTCCTCAATATTTTCCAATTTAAATACTAATAGCATCCATCTTAGTTACTTTCCTATTGCTGAGAAGAGATGCCATGATAGAAGCAACTTATACAAGAGTTTATTGGAGCTTACAGATCCAGAAGGTGAGTTCTTCCCAAAAACAATTCCACCAACTAGGGATTAAGCATTCAAATCTATGAGTCTATGGGGGCCATTCTCATTCAAACCACCACAGGATGATATGGAACAATTAGGAGGTGTGGCCTTATTGGAGGAGGTATGTCACCGAGGGTGGCCTTTGAGGTTTCAAAAGCCCACACCAGGCCCAGTCTCTGTCTCTGTCTCTCTCTCTCTACCTGCTGCCTACTGATCAGGATGTAAGCTCTCAGCTACTACTCCAGCTCCATATCTGCCTGCCTGCCACCATGTTCCCTGCCATGATGACCATGGACTCACCCTCTGAACCTGTAAGCAAGCTCCCAATTAAATGCTTTCTTTTTTAAGTTGCCTTAGTCAAAGCATCTCTTTCACAGAAATAGAACAGTAACNAAGACATATCCAAATAACTAAGACAGACACATCCAGAATAATGTTTGACCAAATATCTGAGTACCCCATGGCTCATTCAAGTTGATATGCAAAGTTAATTCTCACACCAAGGAACCAGCCTGTTCAGTTATCAGAACAGAGCACCAAGACTCCACCACACCTGTCACCTGCCACTATGCATTTCTGGCTTTATAGAGAACCTTTTTTTCTGAAGAAATGTTCTACAAGCATGGCTTCTTTTTGAACACCAGATGTGTTCCTTTTAAGATGGAACTATTTGATGCTGAAAAGATAGTAATCAAAGCAGCTTCCTGGGCTCGAGACAATCCTAACCCTGAGTTCCTTCACACCACTGTGGTCTATGAGGTCTTCTGGTAAGAGCTGGGTATAGAAGAGTACAGCAAAAGACACAATTTCCCCTCTTTATATAATACTCTGGTTATGAGAGTACTGTCTGAATTTCTCTCTATCCTGACCAAACACCTAAGAGAAACAATTGAAGGGAGAAAGGATTTATTTGGCTCACAGATTCAGAATTTTCAGTCCATTATGGTGAAAAGGCTNTGGCATAACATAGTAGTGCTCACCTGGAAACAGAGAGACATGCTAACATTCTCTGCTCTGTCCTTTTATCTCATCTGTGTCTCTACCTTATGAGATAATGCCGCACATATTCAGGGTAAGTCTTCTTTCCTTAGTTGATCCTCTCTGGAAACACTCTTACAGGTACACCCAAAAGGATACTCCACTAATCTCCTACGCACCTTCAATCCAATCAAACTGACAGTGAACATTAATCAACACATACCAAAAGTCTTTCACTCTAAGATATAACACACTCGAAGAACCAAAAAAAAAGATATAACACAGTGAGCCATTGCTGGATAGAAAAAAGCAATCAAAACCGCCAAAGACATTACCACCAGACTCTCACCTAGGATTCCAGCCAATACTCCTTCACGCCCCTCCCAGCAGCTGCAAGTGATCCTGGGAGATGCTAGAGTATATAGAAAGTGGAAAGGAAACTGAAAATGGNACTCTACGATGCAGTTTCCATGAGACTGCCATACATGGTGGAGGGGGGCTTTGCGGTGGTGACCTGTGCTCTAGAAGAAGGCGTAATAAACTCATTAGTTCATTAAGTTGACCTTTGGCAGAGTTGTAGGTGAATGTTTTGTCTGGGTCCTGCCAGGCCCCACACGGTCCAGCCTACCCAGCAGTCCCACAGCCACTTATAAATTAATAACTCAAAAGCTTATATTAATTACAACTGCTTGGCCATTAGCTCAGGCATATTACTGACTAGCTCTTATACTTAAATTCAGCCCATTTCTATTAATCTATGTTTTGCCACATATCTGTGGCTTTACCGGTCTACAGGCATGTTGTTCCTTCCGGAGCGGCTGGCNTCTCCTGACTCAGCCTTCCTCTTCCCAGAATTCTTCTTGTTTGTTTATCCCGCCTATACTTCCTGCCTGGCTACTGGTCAATCAGCATTTTATTTATCAATCAATCAGAGCAACACATATTCACAGCATACAGAACAATATCTCCATCACAGAGTCATTACTTTGGATTGTCATCAGTACCCTATCTTTGGTGAATGGACATTTATTCACATCTCCCCAGAAAAGTTAACAAAACAGTACTAATCAAAGTTCTCCAGAGTTACAGACTCAGTGAATACACATAGAGAGAGAAGGAAGTTTTAGAAAATTAGCTAAATTTAGAAAATTTAGCTTATTCTGTTGTGAGATAAGCAAGCCTGGCAGGTCATTCCTGCTATCTAGACACTCAAGGAGGGATGAATACAAGCTGAGCCTGACNACAAAGGCAAAATTCCCTCTTCCTCAGAGAATCTCAGTCGTTTATCTTTCCAGAACCTCAACTAATCAGGAAAGTCTCANGCACACTGTGAAACACAATCTGCTTTACTCAAAGTTTACCTACCAGTTTAAATGTTAATCTTACATATAAACTACCTTCACAATCACAATAATACTAATGCTTGACCAAATATCTGGGCACCATGGTCTAGTGGAGTTGGTGTGTAATATTAGCCACCCCAATAAAGAAACAAGGAGTCTCCTTGCTAAATTGCCTTCTCTNGCCTGAGTGCTGGCTTCCTACTTGCATTGGATGTTTCGATCTTCCTTGAAGAAACATTAAAAAGTAAATATTCAGGTTGGTGAGATGGCTCAATGGATAAGGCTTCTAGTCATTAAGGCTGATAATCTGAGCTCAATCCCTNGACTCCATGGTAGAATATAGAAGGTAGAAACCAGCTCCCACAAGTTGTCCTCTGACCTCTACCTGCAAGCTGTGGCACATGTGCGCACACGTACATATACAAAACAAATAAACAAATAGCACTATTCCACCAACATGAAGTAGAGCCAGACCCTCTGCTTCAACAGAGACTCTCGACCATCATCCTAAAACTACTTCTTTAAGANTCACGCTAGCTTGCCTCCTGCCATTTGGCAAATTAGTCTCCGCATCACCTCTGAGAATCCAACCTGTTGTAGGAAACAGCCTGGCAAGACACTTCCCATTAAACTCATGCTGGTTTTTTGGTTCAATTCAAAGATTTCTGAGCCAGCTCCCAAGCCTCCGTGTAGCTTAGAATTCACTGTGGTTTGACATGTCTGATGTGGGTGGGAGAGATATTGACTTTCATCCAATATTAACCAAGCTGCCCTCTGCCGCTTTTCTGTTCCATTGTCTCACTTCAACAAACAATGGAGTTAGCAAGTTGTTTCAAGTCAGTGGAGCTCAGAAGCATTTTTAAAGCCATTCTGCCTTACACGTGACCTTCTAATGACTTTATTCAGCATGTGTTTAAACACACACACACACACACACACACACACACACACAAAACTCAAATAAACTATACATTGTTCCTCAGTAATGGTCATGAGGTAGTTGATCATTCTTGAAGGGGAAATACTAAAGCCAAAGGAAGATAATTGTTTTTCCCTAAATTACTCATGTTGAACAGAAGAAATAAACAACACTGAAGTAAGAAACATTAATCCACAATTCATAAGTCCTTCGTAGCTGAGTAGGAACCACTGATTAAAGACAATGTACAAAACTTCCTGGTTACAATGGAACCCACATTCCCTCTGATCTGTCACTGAGGACAGACACAGAGGAAAATGAGAACTTACTATATCAGAACCTAAGATCTATAGAAAATGTAGCATCTGACTATAAGGTGAGGAGACCTGAATTAAGAAGGCCAAATCAGACCTTACCTCCTGGCAAAACTGGCCTCCACTACTTGAAAGACGGCTTTCATAAATAAGTGGGCAAAAGGGATCACTGCCTTCCAGGAAAGGGCATGAGTTTCTGTACACTAGGAAGAGAAGAGAAATTCCAGAATTGGAGCTTCCCACTGTCTATCAGTTCTGGGTACACACATTAAAACAAGGTGACCCCTAGATTCAAGATCCTAGATTCTGTTCTAGAAGTAAAAATAATGGGAAAGATGTGCTAGTTAGGGGGCAATAACTAAAGCAAGGCTAGCTGTGTTTGTGGCTGACAAACGAGAATCCCAAGTCAAGACTGTAAACATCCCAGAGAGATTTACAGCATAAGGAATGTCTGAGTGGCACAGATGATCTTCAGCACACACTGGACTACAAAATACGTCAGNGTGTAATCTTCACTTTAAGGGCTGGGAAGATGGCTCAGTAAAGTGTTTGCCATGCCAGCTTGAAGACCTGAGTTCAGATCCCAAGAGCATATGCGCAGCCATGGGAGGAGAGACAGGAGTCTCTGTAGAAAGGCAGCTGCAGTAGGAGAAAGGTGAACTCCAGGTTCAGAGGGAGACCACACCTCAGTATATAAGGTGGAGATCAACCAAGCAGGCCACCTAACTCTTTTCCATTGTGTGGGCCTGCAGGTGCACACACACATGCAAAGATGCATATACACATGTATGTACGACATATCACACACAGACAGATAGAATCATCTAGTCATCAAAACATGTGTGTATTTGATCNTCTTTTAAAATACCCCAGGTTGTATAATGGAGCATATTGAGAAAGGGTGTCTGTGTTTCTGGTCATCTGATAGCAGGAAATCAGGACAGAATTGTTACTCTAAGATACCAGAAACACGTCTTATAGGAGTCTTTTGCCATGAAGCATTTTTACTCAAATCCTGGATGCTTAACCAGGGAAAGTTCAGTTTCCAGTGAAATCCCCCCAGCTCAGACATTTCTGGATGAATATCCATGGAGGATAAAGAACACACCTCTGGAGTGGGTCTGTTACCATAGAAACAGGAGTCAATACCTACAGGCAGCTTACATAAACGAGAGGGCCAGGTGGGAATNTTACAAAACGCAAAGCTCCAAGCCACCACAGGAGNAGCCTCATTCTTGTGACAGGACAATGTGGTCTCAATATTGTCAAACCTTCCCATGGATGAAAGAAACCACAAATCCAGACTTGTATTTTTAGCATAATTCATTGACTCTGAGGAATACATTGTTGTCACGGTTTTTAAATCAGGACATATCTTACAATCATTGGTGTCCAACAATTATAATTAGCAGCATACTTTCTCTTCCTGGCAGAGTATAAAGTAAAAGTGTGTCTCCTAATCAGTTGTAGCATCTTAGATGCTATGGAATATGGAATGTAAGATCTTCAGATAGCTAAAAGTTAGTAATGGGTGTATGCAAAAGTTAATGAGAGAAAAAAAAAAACACTATAAAGGCCAAACAAGATCAATCATGCATGTGTGGGCTACTAGTTCACAATCTTAGTTTTAAAACATCTTTGTGGNTGATGAGGTAGCTCAGTGCATACAGTGTTTGCCATGTAAGTGTGAGGATCTGAGTCTGAATGTCCGGAACCCATGAAAAACCAAGGCATAGTCATTCCCTTCTGGAATCCCAGTACTTCCACAATGACATGAGTGATGAAGACATGATCCCTGGAAGCCTCCTGGGCCAGCTAGTCTGGGATACACAGTGGCAAAGAACAAAAGACCTTATCAAAAGATGGAAAGTGAGGCCAACACCCAAGGTCATTCTCTGACCTTCACAAATGTACCATGTCACGTGAGTGCACACACACACACACACACACACACACACACACACACACACACACACACACACACGCACACGCACGCACACGCACACACACACACACACACACACAAGGAAAGGGATATTTGTAAAAGGTCTTTGG
Source organism: Neotoma lepida (assembly GCA_001675575.1). Taxonomy (NCBI): domain Eukaryota; kingdom Metazoa; phylum Chordata; class Mammalia; order Rodentia; family Cricetidae; genus Neotoma; species Neotoma lepida. Next base: position 497,929 of record LZPO01087184.1, on the reverse strand, counting down.
CACTCTTCTCTAGAAGACAATTGGCAAAACTTATGTAATAAGATTTAAGAGCTCAAAACCCCCTGCACAAATAGAACATCTCTCTTATTCCAGTGACCAGAGGATGCATGAATTTAACCTTGTTAATCTTNCATCAAAGTCTGACAAAACGTTACTCGGTTGCAAA
>LZPO01087184.1:485263-492763 GCA_001675575.1 Neotoma lepida | reverse complement strand
CTTTATCTCTCATCAAGGAAATTCCTCTTTGCAGCAGGAGACCATTACAATCAATCAAAACACAGAGTTGTTAAGCCCAGTCCCAGTGGATACATCTACATCTTCTGCACCTAAGACCCAGGGAACATTGCGGAAGAGGGAGTAGAAAGATTGTAAGAGCCAGAGGATCCAGAGCTTTGCTGTGAGATTCTGTCTCCTAGTAACATCAGCAGCTACACCCATAAAGTCTCACCACCACAGCTGCTTAACATTAGCTGAGTAAGAACAATAACAAAGATACGCTACAGTGAGCAGAAGTAGGGGCAGGGAGGAGAGAGAGCCCCTGAGGTCTTATCCTTACACAAAGAACTACAGGCCCGCTCCTGAGAGCAGGAGAAATAGTCTTACCCAAGGAATATCACACAACTAGTTATCCACTATTCAGCCCTGAAAGCATACATACAAGTATCATTATACAGATTGAACAGGGTATATAGATGTATTTAGGAATACATATGTATATGTATATACATCTATGAGTGTAACAACAATTAAAGAAAAAAGAGGCCGTGAATTTTCAATAAAGTAAAGAGGAGTAACGGGGAAATGATGTAATTATATTATAATTTCAAAGTCTAAAAAAAATATTAAGCCTTTTTGAAAAGAAAGAAAGTCATATATTCAGGTGTTTGTCATAAAATTGCACCAAAAATTGTCAAAATCAGTGAGAAAGGGAAAGANGCAAATTCTAAACAAGGGAATACAGATAACAGTGACTAGAAGATTCTTGTTGTGGGGAAAAAAATGGAGGCAGGAATTTACTAGAAGGATAACTTCAAAGTACTGAAAGAGGAACTGTTATATCCAGAAAAAAGTGATCCTTAAATATGAGTGTTACATATAATATTCCAGAAGATCCCAAGCTAGACTTTGTTTCCAGTAGAATTTTATTAAACACAATGACTACAGGTGACCTTGGGTCTAAGAGAAAATAATGGCAGATCTGCACATCAAGGTCTATAAGAAGGAAGGAAATCAAAAATGGCAAGGAAATAAGAAAAACAGGAAGTATGTCTTCTTTCTCTGATCTGTTCAAAGAGATTTTTGAGGCAAAAGTAATAACCCTGGATGTTGGAGCTCAGAACCCAGAGAAGTGAAAGATACAACAGAAAGTTTACAGAACAGATAAATGAAATTGATCACATTTTATATAAATCGCACAGCAATAAGTGTAATACAAACAACGCCAAATATGTGATCACATTTTAAAGTTTTGAATGATCTCCAAATGTTCCCTCAGCAACAGGCAACCATTTGTTCAGTGTTAGCCTGCAATTTCTGCAGAGCCAAACTAGTAGTGTTGATAAAGGATGAAACATAATGAATTTGAATGTGCTCAGACACTGCCCTTCATTGTGTGTCAAATACCTGTGTGGTACTTAACAACACACACTTTCTTCCTATTCCTGCTGATATCTTGTCTTAGAAACAATGTAAATGCAAATGTAAATGCAAAATCTAAAATAACATAGACAATCCTTTCCATTCCAATAATTTGAGACTTTAGGAAGGGTAGCTACAAGAACAGGCTCTCACTATGCAGCTAAATGACCTTAAACTAGAGATCCCCCTATCTCAAGCTCCCAATGGCTCAAATTGTCTTCATGCCCAAACACACTCAATAATTTGCCATTCAACATATTTGTCATGTCAGATGTCTATAAAGCCTGGTGAATACAGATATGCGAATTTCTGTGCCCTATATTAGCCCCTAACAAACAATTAGAGGCATAAGATTTCAAACATAAGAAGCCATATATACCAGGGAAAGGACCCTACTGATGGACGATTGGCTCGTTGGGGGGCAGGGCCAGTAGGAAATCTCCAAAGCCCACTCCAGTGTGCTCACATCATTGGGAGCAGCAGAGGACATTCCCACCTAGAGCAGAAGCACTTGCCTGAGGTTCATTCCCTCTCTTTGTAAAAATTCTACCTAGCTGAAGGCAAGGTTTATCAGGACCAAAAAGGAAGCATAATATTGCTTTCCTAGAGCAATAAGTGAGATATTTGGGAGGCATGGCAGTAGAACAAGCAACAAGGCTTTAGTGTATCCTAGATTCTCACATTGGTTATCTCTGGATTCAGTGCATTGTTTTCTTCTGTGAGAAGCCACCAGTCAGAATCCTGGTCTTCTCCATTATAGAAAAGAGCATGGCAGTGCCTCAAAAAGTGTTAAGTCCAACTCCCAAGTGACCCAGCAATCTCACTATTGGGAATACATCCAAAGGAAAGGAAATCAGTGTACCAACAAGATGCCTGAACTCCCTGTTTGCTGTAGCACTGCTCACAATAGCCAAGACAGGAATCAGCCCACATGCCCAACAAAGGGTGAATGAGATAAAGACAACCTGGCATATGCATGCTATGAAATAGTAAGTCATAAAAGTAAATGAGAAGAACCAGATACAGAACACAAATGCTGCATGTTCTCACTCAGATGTGAAAGCTTCAGAAGGTAAATTCCCAGAGGGAAATGAGTGCAAGGTAATCAGAAGCTAAATTTATAGAGAGGAGGATGCAAAGAGAAAGGATGGCTAGTAAGTACCAAAACACAGATGGAATAACAAATTCTGGTAAAATAATCATCTATTGCATATTTCTTTTAATAGAAAAGTTTAGGTATTCCATTGAGGGTTCATCTTGATGGTCAATTTGATGAGATCTGGAATCTGACAGGAAATTGCAGAATGGATTAAATGAGGAAGATCCTCCACCAGAGCAGGTGGGCCTCCTTGACATAACAAGCTCCAAGGAAAAATCAATGCAGCTTGTTTGCCTGTCTTCATTTCTCACTGGTGAATGCATCTCTGTTGCTACTGCTGCTGCTGCTGCTGCTGCATCCTTCTTTGACTTCAAACTATAGGCTCTTGGGGTTCCACTGTAGACTGAAGACCAGTGACTTTTCAGGAATCTTCCTGGCCTTTGGCATCACACTGAGATTGCTGAGGCATCGGTTTCTTAGGCTGAGCAGCAGTGTGTTTCTCAGCCTCTCCCCCCATCACATGTAGACAGACATTGCTGGGCTATTTAGTCCTAGCAGTTGTAAGCCATTCTAGTAAACTATAGTAAACTATGTGTGTGTGTGTGTGTGTGTGTGTGTGTGTGTGTATTCTTATTCTACTGGTTCAGTTCCCCTGAAGATTCTTAGATCAAGTAGAGCTAATTGTGAGTAGGACTGTAAGGAAGAGCAGGTACCTCCTCAGGAATGAAAGCTGGACCCGAGAAGGACTGAAGTAACCCAAAGGACTTACCAGAAGGTAAGCCTTTAAGCCAGCATTTCCCAAAGTCAGTACCAAGGAACATCAGTTCTGCAGGATTTTAATAAGCATGGCTCGGTTTTCAAAACAAGGCTTTCTAAACCAAGTGCATTGGGGAAACATTGGCTTCCATGACTTAAAATAAAAGCTTCCTTCTTCCAGGATTCCTAGGTGACTTCCATATAGGGATGGATGCTTCTAGCATGCTCCATGCTGGATTGAACTTGAGCATGAGGTCTGTTTTCTTGGTACACATCATAGGGCTAACAGGGGCACTCTGGAAGTGAGTGTGAATGAAGGGGCCTCTGGTCCCCTTTCATGACTCCTCCTTGAACTCAGAACCTAGGACCACCCTATTTACAAACCACTGTAAGATGGTGTATGAGCATCTATGAGCTACTTAAAGACTTAAAAGTAATTGAGATTTGGAAGGAAAATTGCTGATTCCTTAGGAGGGGGAAATGACCAGAAGGAGATTGCAAAAAAAAAAAAAATGTGTACTAAATATTTAGGTAAATAGATATTTACCTAAAATGTAATGCTGCTAACGATTCAACTGCCGTTCAACACAGTAAATATAATCACTTAAAAATATTGTTATTTCAGCACATAAGTACATTTTAATCCAACTGGTAAGCTGTGATTTGGGGGCTCTAATTAGAATGAAAACCTAGAAGTCCAGCTGTTATAATTTAGTTTCTTTTCTATGACAAATACCATGATAAAAAAGCATCATAGGCCAGGAAAGAGTTTATTGCATCTTACAGGTAACAGTCCATCATTAAAGGAAGAAACTATGGAAGAATGTTGTTTGATGACTTAGTGGTTGATCCATCTTTAGCTAGCTTTCTCATATAATCCAGGACTACCTGCCTGGGGAATGGTGACACCCATGGTAAACAGGGCCCTCCTATATCAATCCATAATCAAGACAATTCCTATAGGCTAACAACTGAGAAATTGTTCATTTGAGGCTCCCTTTATCAGGTGATTCTAGACTGTATCAAGTTGACAGTTGAAGCTAACTAGGACACTAGCCTAGTGGCACCTGTAATCCAAGCTACACAGGAGGCTGAGAAAAAAGGAAGCCAAAATAAGGTTTGTATCGACTACAGAATGAGCTCAAGGCCAGCCTAGGCAAGTTTGAGAGACATTTGTCTCAAAATAAAAAGTATAAAAGGTCTGAGATTAAAATTCAGTGGTAGAATACTTGCTTAGCATGAAGAAGAAAACAAAAAGAAATAATGAAAACCATAGAATTTAGAAATGATGTGGTGGTTTTGATAAGGACTGTCCCCTTAAACTGTACACACACACACACACACACACACACACACACACACACACACGCTCTAGAGCTGAAGAATTTCTAACCAATAAAAAGCCAAGACACAAGCCACACCTCTGTCACTAGGGCAGTTTCTGAATCCAGATAGTTTACCCAGTAGTGGAGTAAGGCTGGAAATCCTTCATTTCCATCTTCCACAGCCCTCCAGGTCCACACTCGTATTCTTCACCACAGAGTAAATTCCTTTTTGGCAATAGCTGCTGCACCCTGCAGCAAAGCCCAGCTCTTTCTCAGTAAGCTGACCCCTCCCTGTGAAAATCCATCAGGGCACTTATTCTACAGCCAATGGCTTCCCATTGACCTTCTTAAAGAACCTGGGGCTCTCTGGCTTCTCTCCACAGGGATAGCTAATGGCAGCATTTCAGGAGTATGGAGAGGGACTCGGAGGATAATCCTGTGGCTTTGAAAGCTCTTCTAAAGAAATGGCATTTATCTGAAAAGATATGTTCATGTTACGCAAAGGTAGGCACGCTCAGAGCCTTGGCCACTGTGGACGAGACCAAGGGCAGTGGAGGTTTCCAGGGAGATGACTCTACCTGTACATACCTTCCAGGGTCATCTGGAAAGATATTGGGCTCATGGATGAGCTTCAGCTGTCAGTCAGCATCTGTACTATGTTGCAGAGGGGGGAAAAAAAAAGAAAGACAGAGAGACAGATAGAGAAACGGAGACTCTGACTTTTACAAAAGCTCATTCTTTGAAACAACCTATTTTTCAAACTCTGCTAAATATCACAGCAGACTCTTCTCATTTCTCATGTTTGATTTTAAATGGAATGACTCATTTCTCATTGTGTCCCATAATCCAAAGTCTGTTATGAGTGATTTCAACACCAGATGAACACACACTTACACTTACACACACACACGCACACACACACACACACACATACGCTCACACACACAAATGAGCACGTGCACACACACACACAGGCACGCACACGTGAAGGTGGAGCGGCTGCCCTTCCTTTGTTAATCTAATAAGAAAAAGTAGACACAGTGGAGGACGACTACCTGAAGAAATGATTGTTTGCACAAAGAGGGGGGAATCTATGGAATTATCGTTAAATTTTGCTGAACAAAGGGACCATGTTTCCAGTGCCCTCCTGCCTTTTAAACTTTTTTTGTTTTTAGCTAAATTTTCCTATCCTAGTGAATCAATTGATGACATTTTTTGCACTGAAGGAAGGATTTCACCAGGTTGTCTAAAATCTTCCCCCTCCTGCTTCTCCTCCTCTCCCTTCTCCCCTTCCTTCTTCTCCCCCCTCCCTATGATTGTCACTAGAGATGACAAGTTCTCTGAAATGCTGATCTGGAGGCCAGAGCAAGTTTCCTCTGCATTTGGATTTCCGTTCATCCCACTAAATTTCCTTAGAGTTAATTTTTAAAGGGAACGAGAGAGTTCATTTTCTAAACGACTGACAAGAAATGTGTTCTGTGGTAAGCAAATGAATGGGTACTTGGTGACCATTTATTGCCACCATGATAAAAATCCCTATCGTATGAGAGCTCACTGGGCAATCTGAACTCTGCTACTTAATAGAATAATAGAGTAATGAAGAAATACCAATACACCGTTAATACCCATCTAGAGCCAGCAACTGCTGTCTCTTAATCATACTCGTGCCTAAAGTATATTAAATGAAGCTTGATCTGAATCACCTCAATAAATCTCTTGGCAGAATTTGCAAACATCAAGTAAAAATCTCTGCTCTCTTAATCCTGCCCTTCTGCCGACTTGTCAGATGACTTTGTATAAAAGCCCACCCATCCCCCCCACCTCATCCCATCCACCCACCTCCTTTCTTGGCCAATAAACTAGCAATAATAGATGTGTCTAGCACTCAGAAATGGCTGCAAGACCCTCCTTTGTGTTTGGACAGCATTTTGCAAATGACAAGCTGGTTTGAGGCTAAAGATGTCAGAATGACACCTCAGCACCAGTTGTGAGAGCGGACATTTCTTTTCTTTCTATTTCACTAACTCTTAACATCCTCAACCAACCCTGCCCTGTGGGACCCACGGGCAGAAGCTGCTTTGCACTCTGGGCTGAGCATTCATGACCTTTCCCACACCTCCACCATGGTCTCACAATACTAACTCAATTCCATACACTGGCAGACAGAGGAGGTGATGCCATGTGATAAAGCCTGATACTCTCACTGTAAGCATTTTCCAGCAACTTCTAAGTACAAAGTCTTCTCAAATATGGGCAGTATGAGAGCCAGCCCCACTCCTGGGGGGTTCTAAAAGGACTCCTGCACCCAGTGAAATACAAATCCCTTTGTAAAATCATAGGTGAGCACACAACTGTGCCCCTTGGCTGCTTCCTACACCCCTGTGGAAGACATCTAAGACACCGGGAGATGACAGAAGTGCCATGACAGCTTATTCAACCTCAAATAGAAATGGCTAAAAGAAAAAAAAATGCTAAACAGAGAAATGGGTGAGAAACAGGCCTTTCTTTCCTTCAGTATGGGAAAGTAGTGCTCATTCCCACCTTGAATTAAAATCTCCTTGGTAAATTAAGGAGTTCAAGCATCCCAGTGTGATATACCCCCTTCAACTACACAGTTGATCTACACAGTTTGGACATAGGGATGGAGGAAAAACACTCAAATTTGCCTAAGATTTATTCTCTAGGGGACGGCACTGGAATGGCATGTGTTGTGAAACTTGCAGGCACATGGACTGCAAGTTCACTGGAGGTGATGTAGATGGTGGTCTTCAACAAATCAACCAATCTCCCACCCTAGGAAACATTCTCCAGTCTTGAAACAACAGCCAGTCAAACAGAGCCAAGGCTCATAGCTTTTTCTTTTTCTTTTTCTTTTCTTTCTTTTCTTTTCTTCTTTTT
>LZPO01087184.1:467488-480143 GCA_001675575.1 Neotoma lepida | reverse complement strand
CTTAGCGGAAACTTCTCAGAGAATGCTCCAAAACTCAGCAGTGATTCTGGTGCTGGTCATCAGTGCTGCTGCCACGCACGAGGCAGAACAGAATGACTCTGTGAGCCCCAGAAAATCCCGGGTGGCGGCTCAAAATTCAGGTAAGCCAGCAAACCCAGGACTGGTTTCTCCCCCAAAGAGCTGTCCTTATTTGCCTCTCTCACTTTTTGCATGTGTGTCTGTGACGGCTGATCTCGGTAATAAACGTGTGCCTCATGCCTAGTGGTTATGAACTGCCAGTGTAATCCAATAGCCTTAGGAAGTGGAGTTCCTTTGTTTAATAAATTGCATGCAACTAACGAAGAAGCTGGGCGCTCTGCTGAGGGTATTTCATTGCATAAGCCTAGCCTGATTGCCTGAAATCTGGCACGTACCCTCTTGTTAGGGGGAGGGGGCGGGGAAAGGCTTGAATGTTGGCATGCCTCACAGCTCTCTATACTCCACGAGCCGGTCTTGAGGTGATGCGCNGCTTACCTGCTGCGGTCCCTCTCCCTGCTCCTTTAAGACCTTGTAACTTGACTTCTGTACCTCTTCAGAGAGCATACAGGCAAGCCCCCTCTTCACACTGATTTGTGGAACCATAGTCCTCAAGTCTGAAAAAAGAGAAAAAAAAATCCAGGGCGGATTCAGAAAGAAGGGGGGCGGGGAGGGGGGACCCACACACCCCATTCCCTACAGGGTTGCCTGTCTCCTTCCTCGCTCTCACCGGCTCCATTCAATGGTCCAAGCAGCCCATGGCCCCTAGAAGGAAGTGCATTTGTGAAACGAAGCAGTTCTTTCTCCAAGGGGAAGGTCTTACTTTCGGCCTGACTCCAGTACCAGTTAACTGTACATGGTCCTGGCCTCCGGAGGCAAAGAGGCATGAGGAGTCCTCTGCCCCTTGACTTTTGGCTCCCCACTCATTCCTCTCCCCAACTGTCAGCAGAGATGGGACCGCAGGTGTCAAAATGGGGCAGATGCTCCCCCTTGNAAGAACGCAGGTCCCTGCCGAGAGGAGGCCTCTTGCCTCGCTTCCTTTTGTACTTAGTTGCTATAGCGATGCCGTGATTCACAATTCAAGCTTGCCTAAAACAATAGCAGCCCTAATGCATATTAAAACTGCTTAAAGCAAAGTTATAATTTGAACCCGTGGAAATATATAATTAGGGAAATGACTTGTAACATCCCAGAGGCTGCGGGTGGTGGGAGGGGGCGGGGAAGCCTAGCCTAAGCAAACCACGCTTTTGATCTGGGAGGAGAATCCTACGGTATGAAGGCTACAGATCATTGCTTGCCGAGCTGCCTGCCAGAACACCCCTCCTTCTGTGGGAGAGAAATTACTTTTATGGCAGATCTTATCCAGAATGCAGAAAGCCTGGTGCAAGTTCTTTGCGGTTTTCTTCCAGCCTTGCACAAGGGGCGCCTTGGACTTGTCACTCCACACCTGTGTTTCTCTTTTTTGAAAAGAAGCCCTTTTAATATGAGAGCTTATTCATGCCTCTAAGCACTGGGCTGTGGTTGTGGGGCTGAGGTGGATACAAAGGGCTCAGATTCNTTTCTGCCAATGCCATCATGGGTTAAAAGCCCTCTTTGGGAAGCGTCTCCTTCCGAGTGGACTCAGCAAATTATTCTCTGCCATTTGGACTANAATACCCATGCTTTTTACTCCAGACTGCATTTTTCAGAAGGCAGCTAGANTCTCTGGTTCTCCCCCAACCCCATCATGAGCCTGACCTTCAGTCACTGCTTTCAGCCTACCCATGCTTTCAAGTTCCAAGTGACAGCCTTTGATTCCTGTCACCACCAGAAGGCACTGTGCATTACAAGGTCTCTAACCTTACTTCTCTGGCCATCAAAATGCATAGAAGGGTGTGAGACCCAGAAAGCATGTGCCTGAGNGGGAAGTCATCATTTCTGCTCTGATTAGAAGCAAAAAGAGCCTGTCCATCCCCNTTCCCACGCCCCACTTTTCTTAAAATTATTCTATCTAATGGAACCCAAGGTCAAAGTTCAAGGATAAATTCAGATCCCGTGCCCTTGGTATTAGCCTCTGCTCCTACTGGATCCTACCCAGAGCCCTTTGGCTTGACCCAGACTGGTTCTGCTTGTCTCTTTCAGCTGAAGTGGTTCGCTGCCTCAACAGTGCCCTGCAGGTTGGCTGTGGGGCTTTTGCATGCCTGGAAAACTCCACATGTGACACAGACGGGATGTACGACATTTGTAAATCCTTCTTGTACAGTGCTGCTAAATTTGACACTCAGGTAATGTGGCCTTGACCTCTGCTCCCACTGGCTGCTTGTCATTTAAGAGGGCGCTCGGTACTGTTCTTAGGAGCCTACCTTGTAGGGAGACAAACATGCTTCCCAGCCTCCTACTCAAAAGGCCGGTCCCAGGGTGTAGACAGACAGACAGACAGACAGACAGACAGACAGACACACACACACACACACACACACACACACAAACACTCATGCACATGGAGGGAGGGTACAGTTTAGACCAGGAGCAAAGAGTTGATAGAGGCTGGCTTAGAACAGGAGGGATGGNGAGCAGAAAAGCATTTCCACTTTGGGGGGAAATAAAGATGTTCTCCTCTGAATGCCCTAGCATGCTGTCTGAAATTCTGAGTTACCAACAACATAAACTCCTTATGACCATCTTCATACCTCAGAACAGTAGATGATGGCTTCCTCCCATCCCATTTCCTTTCTTTGGAGCTGAGTGTTCAAGACAGTCCTAGGGAGAAGGGCTTTTTCTTTTTTAGCTCTTGGCCATGCTATTAAAGCAAGTCTCCTTGAAGGTCCCTGCAGCATAGACCCAGATCTCTTCTAACAGGGCACACTAATGCTTATCTTCTTGTCCCTGGCAGGGAAAAGCATTTGTCAAAGAGAGCTTAAAATGCATCGCCAATGGGATCACCTCCAAGGTTTTCCTGGCCATTCGGAGGTGTTCTACCTTCCAGAGGATGATAGCTGAGGTGCAGGAGGAGTGCTACAGCAAGCTGAATGTCTGCAGCATCGCCAAACGCAACCCGGAAGCCATCACTGAAGTCATACAGCTGCCCAATCACTTCTCCAACAGGTACCCAGGCGGGGGGTCCTCTTCTTCAAGATCAGGGACACGGAGTGGGGCTGGCCAGCAAAGCCAGAAAAGAAATTTTTNCCTCCAGTGTTAAAATCTTCCCACACAGCGAGCAGAAAGCTGGTTTGCAGGAACCCTGGGTGGATGCATCTCTGTCCAATTCTTACCATAAGCCTGAAGCAAACAATGAAGCTTCTGGAAAATGCCTTTTGAGACATCAGGTTTGGCTGAAACCATGACAATTCAACAGAACAATAGGCCATCATAGTCCNCCCTCCCAGGCCAAATGTCAGGATGCAGACTTTTATTAAATCTGTGTGTCTTTCAAGTCAGTCTCAAAGCCAGATATTTCAGTGGCTAATCCAGAACAAGTCATCTCATTTCTCCAGAACTTGGAGTTTTCTCTGTGAAAAGTGAAATGGCTTCAGGAAACCATTCTCATGGTTCTCTTCAAAGCCTTCTGTCATCCCAACCCTCTAGCCCAAGATTCCCCAGAAGGAAGAGCTGGTAGCTACCCAGATCACATTTGCATCTCAGGTGACCCAAAGCCATTGAGGTCACAACATCTGAGCTCCAGGTCTTGCTGGGTCTTTGACTTTGAAGTCTTTGCCAGACAGGAATGAACCCCTGATGCATAAGAGACCTGGCATCCTGGTCCAGTATGGGTATCTTGGAAAGATGTCTAGCAGAGGTGAGGGATGCAGCTTGGGAGGACGTGGACAGATAGAATCAATAGTAATACAAGCCAGTTAAGGATAACCTGTGGATGCTTGAAGCCAAATCTTATGATTGGATGAAATCCTATGATTCTCTGACTCTCCCACCAAGTCTGCATGCATTCACAAGGAATAGTTATGTTACTCTGGTCCCTAAGAGTTATCATACACATAATCTGATAAATTTCCTAGCCAAATGCCCCTATCCTTTCTGAGAACAACAATGTTCAAGTCTATCTGAGGTTTTGCCCCTAACATGAAACTTCAGTGACATATNGGAGCCATTCTTAACTATAGGTTAGTGGCCTGCAGAACCACAAGTCATCTTATGGAAATCTAACATGCAGCCCTTGAGTGCAACTCTACCAGAGTTCTTACTGATTTTTCTCATAAGAGAAAAAAAAATCAATTCCATTTTCCTCATATGGCTTGCCTCTTTAGATCAACCTCGATTTTTAAAATTCTAGAAAGATTTTTGTTGAAGGAGGGAAGGGCTAACANTTGGCATTTGTTGGAGACCAACCCTTTGCCATAGGGGAAAGAAATGACGAGTTCTTGGTAGGACGATGGCTGGGGATGAAGGATGTAGTTACGTAGTTTTAAAAGGAGGCGTATTAGCAGACTCATCAGTACAAGTTTAGATTGTTAAAGATCCCAGGACACATGATCTGTAACGTGGCAGGTGACCAATTTCATAGCTATACTGAGCTGGCTATTTCAATTCNAGTGGCATTTTCCCTTGTGAAGAGAGATTCACTGTGGAAAGGAAGCTACAGAGTTCAGACCAAAGATTCCCATTACTCAAGAGGAAACTTGGGAAAGGCGTCCTTAGCCAGGCCATTATTCTTTTTACAAAGTGCCTTGTTTGCAACGCCTTCAGAAAATGGTCCAGGCGCAGTCTCCTTATCTCCTCTTGCTCACGTTCAGAAGAAAAGGCCAATGGGGAAAGGGTGGCACACTCCTAAACACCAGATCTCTCAGGCAACTCTTACCTTTTTCCAAGTATTTCACTTCGGTGTTCAGAACTGGAGTGATTTCCGTTCCAGGAGGGGCTTGATCTGCCTGCTCTATTTCAGCTTCTTACCCACCTAAAACATCCTGCTTTCCCAGCTTCGGTCCCAACATAGACACACGCAAAGTCCCTGCCAGTTGGCAGAGAACTGCAAAAGGAAGTAGTTACAGGTTCATTCCACCTTCCTGTGGCTTGTCTAGCATGAGATTTAGGTCTGGGAGAATCCAAAACCTGTGACTGGACTGAAAGGCNGAACAAGAGTATGTGTACATGACAGAGGTGCATCCAAAGAGAGAAGATAGTCAGGAATGTCCCCCTGCCTTGATTTGCGATGCGCACCTTCAGTCTTGAGGGAAGCGGGGAGGATTGATGAGGTGGGCAAGGCACCACAAAGCTTGGGAACCAATGAGACACAGATCCAAAGTGGGAAAACTGGCAAAGCGTCCAACTCTCTAGGGCATGGATAGGGAACAGGAAACAGAAGAATAATATTGATCAAGGGAAACAAAGGACTATTTATAAACTCTCACACAGAACGTTCCTAGGCAGAATGTGTGTATTTGGGTAAGCATGGCTGAAACTGTAGCTATGGAGAATATCTGATCTTATTCTTTACCAAGGGGGGTGGGTGCCGAGGATAGAATCTACAAAATGAGAAGAAAGATATGTGNTTTGTAAAAGGTCCTTCTAGGCTGTGAGACCAGAAGGCTTAACCTGCTACCCCACTGCAGTGTGTAGCCTCATGCCATAAAGGCTGTCAGGCTAAAGAGCAGAATGGCCCCAACTCCCCCTTCAGAGGAGGTATCTTCTGCTGAGTTGTACTGGTTTGTTATCCTGAGAAGGAAAATGTACACTGAATCCTTGGAAACAAAATACCATAGCTGAAGGTGATAGTTATCCAGATCCTACTGCCCCCATCTAACTGACTNAAGGACAGAGGTTCAGAGAGACGAGCAACCTGCTGAAGGTCTCATGGCTTATGAGTCACCAAAAAGGGTCCAGAATNCACATGGCCTTGAGCCAAGCTATTTTGATTTCTACTTCAAAAAAAAAAGCAGCTAGAAAAACCCTGCAAGAAGTCCCCGCAACCCAAAAATAGAATACCATGAATAACTAAATATACACGCACCATGGTGTTCAGCAAGGAATTCTGTATGTCTCTCCTAAAAGAAAAGACACATCCCTCCTCATAGCTAACTATATAGTAACTATATGTTCTTAGTACAAAAGGGTGCTCAATAAATATATAGCAATTGCTAAGTCAACTTTTGCTGGAGACACAACCTCTTAAAGCATCTGTGTTGCTTAGCAACCTGTAGTAAAGGTCTTCTCGTTGGCCTGCACGGTCCAAGAGTTGCGTGCCACATTCCAGTCTCATTGGAGACAACAGGGTTAGCTGAACTGCTATCAGGCAGCCTGATAGCAGTGTGTGTGCTTCAGCCTTTGAGGAGCTCCTAATGGAGTCATGTATAATTTCCTATTTTAAGATGTTCCCTTAGCCTGTGCCACTGAGTTACCAAAAGCCCCCTCAGAGAAGCAGACGAGCAGGCAGGCTGACAGGGGTCGTTGCCAAGAAAACCCAAGAGCAGGTATTCTGTTTAGTCTATCAGAGAAGGCAAGAGCAAAGGTAGGTGCCTTCAGAATCAGGCCCCAGTGGGGCCTCAAAGCTGCAGGCTAGCTAGATGAATTGAATTTCTTTAAGGGGTTTAGACTTCTCCATCCAGACAAGAGCTTCCAATTCTGTCAAAGAAAGAACTTTCCATTCTTTCTGTTTCTAAAGAGCAATCATATTTTTCAGTCCATTTGGGGGCCCATGTGTCATGAAGAGTTCTTTGTAGATGCGAAAGGGTTAACTTCTCTGGGTTATAAAGTCCTTTACGGAACTGGATCCTCTAAGAACTAACTGCCCTCTAAAATAAGACTCCCAAGATGTAGGGGAGCTAATTCCTGGGAGAGCCCATGAATTAGTAAATGCCTAGAGATGAATGAGGGTATAGATGGCTGAAGCTGTTGGGGCACAATTGGTTTTTTTTTTCTCAGTTTTTCCAAAACTACTTTTCTCCCCATTTCTCCATCCAAGTAAGCTCAGCTTGACTCATGTGCTTTGTAATTCCAAAGGGTTGGAAAATGTCCCTCTGAGCCAGAGAAGCCCAATTTCACTCACAGCTGGATATAATTGTCCCTGAAAGGAGGCCTGTAGCCAGGACTATGGGCAAGCCAGACGCTGTTCCTCTCTCTCCATCCCTAACTTCACCCTCTCGCCCAAAGAAGGGTGACCGCTCTGCTTCATTACTCACGATCTGCCCTGTTCACTGTCCATCCTTCAAAGGACCTCTCTGGAAGGTCAAGTTATTCCAGCAAGATGTTTGCTCCTGCGTTCTGGGTGTTGAGTTAAAAATAAACAGGTTTCCTCCCCCTTGATGATCCTGTGACCCCAGTGACACCCTGACCACTCCTAGAAAAGGGTCTCTCCACATCTGTACAGCAAGTCACTGTCACCAGGAGAGTCTCCTGTCAATGAGCACAGAGCTAATAGGTTTACACAACCATTGAGTCAGAAATTTCCCGTCAGTTTGGAAAATACCTGCACTGTACGAGTTATTTAGAAGTTTTGGATATGGATGGTTCCATTCTTTCACAGCCATAACACTTGGCAGCATTGTTTGGGTCATTCGGAGAATTGTTGCATACATGACAGTCACTTATACCAAACACAAAGGTCTTTGTCATTAGAGATTTTGTTTGTTTGCTTACAAACCTACCAGGATCATTTTTCTTCAGGAAACTGAGATTTTTTTTTTTTTACAACAGAAGACTATTTTTATGTTCTTTTCATTGATGTTAAAGTTCAGTTGATATATTAAGAAAATATTTCAGTATAGATATAAGCGTAGGGGCAGACAGTGAGACCTAAGAGGTCAGTGTTATGCATGCAGAGCAAAGGTGGATGTGGTCTTCTCAGGCAAAAGAGTCACCCTGTTATTTAAGTTGTGTTTCCTCAGGGGAAAAAAATATAAAATTCAACAGTGAATTATTGAGCAGACAATACAGCCTGATGACACTCAGCCGATTGGATACAAAGAATAAGGACATCCACTCTGCCCTTGAGGCATTTTCAAAATCAAGCCAGGGAAAAAGGAATAGTCATACTACCATCAAATGTTGGTACTTGAGGTGATAAGTAAAGCCTGTGAGGCAGCCAAAGAAGGGGGAGGTCACAACAGTGGGAACAATATGAGAGTGTTTCATGGACGTACAGAAGCATGAACTTTTAAGGGGCATTCATCTTCCCCTTTAAGTACCCTTGCTACCTAGNGTTTGGCTGCAGAAGACCACTCTNTGCCTTTGAAGGAANCCTTAAAACAGTCAGTCAGTCAACAGCCTTTTCAAGACTGCCTGAGTGGGTGTAAGGAAAGATTTCATAGGAAAATGCATGGCTTTAGACCAAAGCTCAGTTAGAATATGCACATACTCTTGAGCGCACACACCAAGGCAAAGGCAAGTGGCAAAAAGACATCCAAATAACTGTTAGTCCNTGTGCAGTGATTAAGTACTAACACACGCTTTGCGTGTAAGACCCACCTATTTACATGAGTACGATACATGGGTACATGGGTACAATACAGTGGACATGACTAAGTCCACTTCTGCCATTAATTCATTATATGACGTTGAGCGCGCATCTTAGTTTCTCCTCTACACAATGAGAGCATTTTGTGTTGCCCCATTTATCTCTGAGTCTTTGCTTTCCAGAATTTCAGACATTACAGTTAGCCTACTACTGTTCAGTTTGATCTACATCTCTTGAAGTATAAACCTGGAGATAGACTTTCTAGTGTTGTATGGTAAACCCAGAGCTCAGAAAGAAATGAAAGCCACCTTCAGCTTTGAATAGCTTGAGCACTGATGTCAGGACCTGGTCTTCATNTGGCTTTCCCTAATAAGCATTTTCCCAATGCAGATACTACAACAGACTTGTCCGAAGCCTTCTGGAATGTGATGAAGACACAGTCCGCACAATCAGAGACAGCCTAATGGAGAAAATTGGGCCCAACATGGCCAGCCTCTTCCACATCCTGCAGACGGACCACTGTGCCCAGACACACCCCAGAGCTGACTTCAACAGGAGGCGCACAAATGAACCACAGAAGCTGAAAGTCCTCCTCAGGAACCTCCGAGGTGAGGGGGACTCTCCCTCCCACATCAAACGCACCTCCCATGAGAGTGCGTAACCAGGGAGAGGTATTCACAGCCTCAACAAACTAATAGCATTTTAGGGGTGTTGACACACCAACTTTGAGTGTACTGTGCCTGGTTTGATTTTTTTTTTTAAGTAATCCCTATTTTCTATTCCCCCTTAAAG
This sequence comes from Neotoma lepida, assembly GCA_001675575.1. Taxonomy (NCBI): domain Eukaryota; kingdom Metazoa; phylum Chordata; class Mammalia; order Rodentia; family Cricetidae; genus Neotoma; species Neotoma lepida. The sequence continues at coordinate 470,953 of LZPO01087184.1, read as the reverse complement.
AAAATTGCATGAAACTAGGCTTCCGTAATCAATATCCCAACATTCTGCAATGACAGCATTCTCACCAACAGAATACATGTGATCATTCATCCTCTCCTTGAGAGAATGTAGCCTCTTTTATCCCCTCTCTCTACGAATTCTTTTCCCAGATCCCTATCAATGCTCCTCAAACACAAAACGTTCATGTAACTGCCCAGTCATTGTAATCTGAAGATGTAGAGCCCTTTAGAATGGTCACCCAGTAGAGTTAGCCAATACAAAACAACTTTATTTAAATGCATGTCTTAAATGCTCATAAATATGTTAAATGGAATTCGTGTTATGAATCTGTGCTGGCCATGGACGAATATGAATGTCACGTTTGAATTCTTGATCTCTAACAAGTCTTATGGTCTCTATCCTCCAATGTCTAATTTCCTTTCTGACATATTTACCAAATTGCTCAAGCCTGGTTCTCTAACCGGACTTTGAGCCAGCATCTTCTTGCATCTAATGAAAAACAAAAAGCTAACATCTTTATGTACTGTAACTGCTCAGAGCTTTAAAAGTATCTTTAACAATTGTCTTAAAAACAGAGAATCTTAAGGTCTAACTGTGGAATATAAATAGCTGAAAACTATTGTACTGTACATAAATTCCAGAGGACTCTGCTTAACAAAGCAGTCTATAATAACTTTATTGCATATAGATTTAGTTTTGTACCTTAGCTTTATTTTCCTTTTCCTGGGAATGAAATAACTATCTCACTTCCAGATATCCGCGTTCATGCTCCTTGTGGCCTTTTTTATAACTAAGGGGGTAGAAGTAGTTTTAACTCAACATCAGAACTTAAGATGGACCTATACAAGATAGGAAAACCCAACAGGTTATCTGAAGGACCCCAGGGAAAATGTTCATCTCCTAGCCCACCTCAACCCAGAGGCTACATTTGACTTAGGCATATCCTGAAACAGCTCTGTCACATCCAACTGGGAATTGCAAGAATCAAAAAGATCATCCCTTTGGGCTTGGACACTGAGTGTGACAAGGCCTACTATCCCCTTGGAAGTGGCAGTTCCTGGCTCATCACCTTCCATCAGTGCCTGGCACTCTGGGAAATGATGGTGTTGGAGATTCTTCCACNAAGCCAATCAGGAATGAGTCAATCAGCCTTTGGGTCTTTAGTCCGGGGAACTTGGGCTTGGGGGCGTGTAAATAACCCTGGGATGTCCAGCCTTAATAGACTCCTCTTACATTTTTGTCCTGTAACACGCTGCCTGCCAAAGTAGTCCTGGCAGCTGGACCATCTCTGTAGGATCTTTAAAAAAAAAAAGAAAAAAGAAAAAAAAAGAAAAAATATAGAGAGAATGAAGGAGGGCATAAGAGCTGGTGGTTTGATCATTTCCGCTGTGATGTTTACAAGATGGCAGCCACCAAAGCCAAATGATTAACCTGTCTACGAACAACAGTAGTTTCTCAGGGTCATTGTCCTTGAACCCAACAGCCCCTTATGAGTGTCACTGCTCACCAAAGGTCAATGCTGAGAGAGGAAGCGGGAGGGGCTGCTCCAAAGTCACTTGGGTAGAAACTATTGGTGCTTGACTCTCACTAGGCTACACCCCAGAGTTGACCAAATTGAGTGATAGGGACCCTGGTGGGAGGAGGGAGGGCACCTCTCCAGGGAAATAAAAAGCAATACAACTTTACCACAAAGCCTTTAAAACCAGTAACATAGTGCTCAAGGACCAAGATCAAATGCAGCAGCCGCAGCCGCAGCAGCACAAACACTGCTGCCTTCGTCCCCACACAGCCTCTAAGCGTGCTGACATCAGATTGTGAAGGGCGTTTTTATACTTAGAACTGTCCCATCCCCAGGTCCCAAGCAAATGGACACTGCCTTAGCCTCTTGGAAATCAGGTAGCACATATTCTAAGCTAGATTCACCCCTCTCCCCCACGTCCCACCCCAGGCAAGGCTGACTTCTTTGAACCAGAAAAGCTAATCAAGTGTGTGTGTTGTGCATTTTGCAAACCCACTAAGCCAGAACCCCAAAGTGGCAAGTAGCTTATGAGAATTCCTAGTAAAATTCTCTCTTACTTTAAGTTCGGTAGATTTCCTTTCTCTCTTCTCTATCTTTCTCCTCTGTTCTCTTTTTTATTTTTGCTGTGACCTCTTCAAGCCGTGGTATAGCCTCTTCTCTCCCCACAGTGATATTGGTATATGTGTCAACAATACATATATCTACTACACCTACGGAAAGAAGCAGTTCTCACAATGCTGCTAGTTTTTTGCTTCCTTTTCTCCCTGCCCTGCCCCACCCCTCCTCCACCCCCTCCTTGAACTTCCAAAGCTTGTCTCATGTTTGCTGCAGAGTGTTTCGGGGGCTGACCTAGACCAGTTTGCATGATCTCCTCTCCTTGTGATTTGGTTGCACTTTAGAACATTTTTGTGCCGTTATATTTGCATTATGTATTTATAATTTAAATGATATTTAGGTTTTTGGCTGAGTACTGGAATAAACAGTGAGCATATCTGGTATATGTCATTATTTATTGTTAAATTACATTTTTAAGCTCCATGTGCATATAAAAGTTATGAAACATATCATGGTAATGACAGATGCAAGTTATTTTATTTGCTTATTTTTATAATTAAAGATGCCATAGCATAATTTGAAGACTTTGGTGAATTCCTTCTACGATAATAATAATAAAGTGTTATGTTTTATTTGTTTTTTCCCTCCACGTCTTTCATTGTTATTCTTTAAAAACTTCTTGGGCCAGTAAGATGGCTCAGTGAATAAAGTACTTTTGGCCTCACAAACCTGATGATCTGAGTTCAATCCCCAGAATCCATGTAAATGCAGAAAGAAAGAACAGACTCCACAAAGTTGTCCTCCAACCTCTACATAGGTCATGTACACACTAACACACACACACACACACACACATATCTGCACGTGTGCATGCACAATCATGTAATAATAATAATAATAAAAGTATGTCTTTTTAAAAATTTCTTGAATGGGAATTTAAGTACGAAGTCACTGTCCCATTCACTTTCTTTAAAGTCACTAATTACAGGACAATCTGACTATAAATGCAGTTTAAATCAGCATTTGCCAAACATCTTTACACTCATTCAGTGGTTCCCCTTATCCTCATGATAAAACTGAAAACCAGGGGCTGGGGAGATGACTCAGACAGTAAAGGGCTTGCCCCCACAAACATGAAAACCTGAGTTCAGATCCCAGACACTCCTATAAAAATGCTGGGCATGGCAGTGTGTGCCTGTAGTTTAACACTGGTGAAGTAAAGACAATAAGATCCTTGGAGCTCACTAGCCAGACAGTATGCTTAGCTGAATTAGGGTGCACCAGGGAATTAGGGTGCTCATGAGAGGTCATGTCTCAAAAAGTAGAAAGTGATCAAGGAAGGAACTAGCATCAATCTCAGGCTCACATAGATGCATGAACACGCATACATA
>LZPO01087184.1:449347-461533 GCA_001675575.1 Neotoma lepida | reverse complement strand
GGAGAATTCTGGGAGGAGGAAGGGCAGAGTCAGAGAGTCACTGGCAAATGCAGAGAAGCAAGATGAGAATGTCATACTGAGAAAAGGTACCAAGCCACATGGCTAAATATAAATAGAAATATGGGTTAATTTAAGTATAATAGTTANTTATTAACAAGCCTGAGCTATTGGCTGAGCATATATAATTAATATAAGCCTCTGTATGGTAATTTGGGAAATGGCTGATGGATATTTGGGAATAGGTGGTTGGGACAGGAAACGTCCGATTACAGCTAGGTTTAAAAAACAAGCAAAAAATGTGGTGACTAAATCCAAAAGAGGCTTTTGTATCTCTCATCTTAATTGATTGATCTGTGTCACCTGGCACCAATATTCATGTTTTCCTCTACAAAAGACTTTCCATGACAACTTTTATCTCTACATGTTGNGTCTCAGTCTTTCCTTTCCTGTTTCTTAGANACTGGACTCCTCAACTTCATGTCCCAGCCTTTCTTTCCTTCTCATTTTTGTATGTGTTTCTCTGATATTATTGTCTACTTCCATATTTCAATTGCCATTTATGTGTTAATGACTTTGAATTTCTATGTTTTCCTTGAGAATGTGTTGGACTTCAGACCTACTTATTGAACTTGATGGAGGCCAGGCGTTCTGATGCATGACAGCCATCACAATCTTAACATGTCCAAGGGTGAAGTCTCTAGACANCCCCCTCACCCCAGACCCAGCTCTCTTCTATTCACCAAACAGCATAACTATGTACCACCCTTGACTCCTCCCTCTTCCTCCCCTCAGCAAATGATACGCAATAGTTTTTTCCCACTAGTTATCTTCTGGATGCTTTTGTTCACATTCACGTTGACACTGTCTTGATTTNGATCCTACCCTCAATAACCACAATTCTTCTTTCTCAGACTCTAGAATTTGGTATTGTACTCCCAACACCAAATCCATTCCCCACCTTCATGCCGCCAGATTCTTTCCAGAGAACCAATCTGATTTGGTCACTCTTCTACTAAAAAACTATCCATGGTGACTAAACTATCAGAAGAAAGATCCATACCCTGTTGTGTAGGTATCTGGTATCTTGGGCACTCAGGATGTGACATGCCATTCTGAGTTTGGGTTTGAGAGGATTTCTTTCAATACTTCTGCAAGGTACTTAGTTTTATAATAAGACAAAGGTAAAATGTTGAAGAGTCACAGATTAAAAAGTAGGCCTTCAGGGACTGGAGGGATGGACCAACAAATAAGGGCACTTGCTGTTCTTACAGAGGACCCAAGTTCAGTTCCCAGTCCCCATGTGGCAGCTGATGACCNCCTGTAACTCTAGGCCCAGGACAACTAACATTCTTTTGACCTCCACAGGTACCAGGCATGTAGTATTCAGATATACATGAAAGCAAATCACTCATACACATAAAATAAGTAAATCTTCAAAAAAATTTAAACAGATCTTCAAAAATCAGTCACATTTTACTATCAAACTATTCTAGTTTGATCTTTATGTATCTGAAACATTGATATAATGCTCTTCCCATGAATGTATATCAAAAAACTCAAAAAGGTAGCAAACTGGCCTTATGTTGGTTAGTGATCTCTCTCTCTCTCTCTCTCTCTCTCTCTCTCTCTCTCTCTCTCTCTCTCTCTCTCTCATTCTAGGTCAAGGTCAAAGTGATTCAGTGATGCGAGCAACACACACCACAATTGTGCAGCTCCTACTGAATGCCAGGCCAAGATTAACAAGTATCCTCAACCCTACAAAATGTAAAGACTTACTCATCTTCTCTTCAGTTTTTAATCAGCAGAGTGCTTCCCACCAGGCTACTGGCCTACCCTTCCTGTGTANTGGGCAGCAGTTCCAGCTTTGACCTGGAAGCACTACCNGTAGTGAGGCTTCCGGTAACTGCCACGCCTACCTAGGACCTCCCCCTGGGGCAGGCCGAGACAGGAGTCTCTAAGACCAGAGATNCATCCATATGGTGCTCTTGGTTCCTAGTGATCCTGGACGCTGGANGGCAAACAGAGCAGAGTTCTCCAGAGAACACCACTGGACTACACCTCACCTCTCCTGGATCCTGTAACCAACCCCTTTACTGGCTGTAAGTTATCCCTAAATAAATCTTGTATTAACTACGTGGAGTGGCCTTAATAATTTCCCCCATTACTCCTGTAAGATGGTAAAGCCAGTGGTCTCCCAAACAGGCAAATCCATTCCTAGCCCTGCTCTTCCCTGCTGCTCTCTCCTATGCTCTATGACCAAAGTGAGTATTTTCTTCATGGCAATTTCTGCCTGTTCTCAAAAGCCTGAGAGTAGAACAACTGGCCAGCTNGTGATGAATGCCATTCCTGGGGCCTCTTGTTCTGCTGACTAAAATGAGCTACTATCNTGTCCTAATGAACTGAAGCCAATGGCCAAGCTGGATGCTAGAGCAGGGAATAGCAGGCCTGNAAGAGAGGATAGTTCACAGAAACCAGAAAAGAAAAAGAAAAAGAAAAACATTTTGTGACAGAGCATCGAAACACAAACAGAAGGAGTCATCACTCCTAAATGCAGGACATCTGGTTTCAGAGGGTCCCTGAAACCAGCAAGAAGAGAGAAGAAGAAGGAACTGGAAACGTGTCCTGTGCCCCAATGCTGGACTGTAAATTTGTCATACCCAAGGACTTCCCCACATTTCCCCATCCCCTCCACCTTTCAGGAATATTCCATCTCTAACACTGAGAGTAAGCCCTGAGCTCAGAGCCCGGCTCCTAGGCTCCTCCCAGCTGCTCTGCACCTCGCCTTTCCAGCTAGAGCCTGCTCTGCCAGCACACGCCCACCCGTGGCCTGAGGCTCCTGGGCAGAAGCATTAATGTGCACGATCTCCTGAGTCCAACCTCTCTTGAACTCCCTGACCCTTTTCTGCAAAGCCTGCTGGACACCAAAAGCCAATTCTTATCACCCTCGAGATGGGGCTGGGAGGGGGTAGGGAGTACTCCCTCCCCCAGCATCCTTACCCCTTCCCTATTCTCCTGGAAGAGCAATGCATTATGTAACATTGACTGGGTTTTCTGAAGCTTGTCTGAACAACAGCCTCGGTACACTCAGATAGTGGAAATGATCTCCCTGTAAAATAAATTCTTGGGGCCACTTAACAGAGTAGCTGCAAGGGCCTGGCAGGGAGCCGGCACCTCCTGCTGCCAGGAGCTAGTTTCTCTTTAATCTCCTTTCTGTGCCACTTTCTTTTCATTTCAGGCTACAGCTCCTGGGGTTTTTGAAACAGGTGACTCCAGCCATGCTAATAAAGCAAGGTGTGATAGCATCTCCTATGACTTCAGATGTCAAACGCTGAAGAGGAGAGGGGAAAACACTTTTAAATGACCACATCCTCTTAGTAACATTCCAGGGGGAGAGACTGCTTATCTTGATTTTCATTTTTCAGTCTCCTTTCATCTCTCCCTCTAAAAACATAGCTCAGAGAAAGATCACCCATGAAGAACTTATCAGAAAGACAGTGCTAGCATTTAGTGGTTCTCGACCCCCCGGGGGGGCACAGAGAGATTAACGGGAAGGATTGCAGTGTGGGGGAGGGGTGACAATAGAGCCTGATGGGAATACACATTATTAGACTTTGGAAGCACAGTCACAGGTTATAAACACAAGCTTGAACAAATTTGAATTTTAAAGTAATGGGAGTGAGCAAAGCTTGGCCTCAAGTTCACCTCCAGGTTCCCTCTGAAGCGGGCTAATCACGTGACATGTATGTGTGAGACAGATAGGGGTAAGTGGTTAGTTTACCCAGGAAATTCCATTGTTTCAGTCTCTTAAGAAGCTTTGATTTTTGAACAGGTCATCCTTTGCCTGGCCTTAAACCTGTGGCTTTAAATGTCTCTTCTCCAACACGAAGAAACTTCATTTCACATAAAAGCCAGAGATCCAGAGCCCTTAGTGTTGGCCGGGGCTGCACAGCATGTATGATTCTGGAATGATCTCTGTCAATGCTAGCAGTTNTATGAAGGTCCTAAGTTCTCCTTCTGCTCTGATACCCCAGCATCTTCCCTGACCAAGCTTCTCAACCAGAATCCCTGTTGGCACTGATGAGTCTGGAGTCTGGGACCAATTTTAAGCAAGACATTTCCAGAAGACTGTATGGATATAGGTGGACACGTAGAAGTTGACCTCTGAAAAGTCCGGATGTAGNTAAATAGCAAAGTCAATAATCCTGACCATTTGGAGCCAGATCCACATGCTGATCCAAGGCCAGTAGGAAGAGAAAGAGTCTGCTGATGGGTCTTCTAGACCAAGTGTCAAGTGTCCAACTGCCTGTGCCTATGAAGATAGACAGTAGACCGTGAACAGTGCCTCCATCTTGTTAGCAGAGGTTCTAGCCTATAGATGGGAATCCCCCACCACAGATCAGAACCAAACACAGAGCAGCTGACCCCTAAATCTAAAATGGCTGTGGTTAGCAGCAAGGGGAACACAGTAGAGGTAGCAAGCTCTTCCAAGGAAGCACCTTGAGATAAGACTCCATGGTTCTTGAGCGGAGAAATCTTCACACAGTGCCTTTGATGAACAAGAACAAATGACCAAAGAGGAAGTAGGGTCATGCTGAACTCAGTGTGACAGAGGTGCTCCTAGCAGTGTCTCCCTTGCAGGCACAAAGCCCTGGAGGACTGANTCCATCATCATGGAGGAGGGACTGTTTGACATCCCCACACCGAGCTTGAACAGGTGTGAGGACAACTCACTAGTTCAGTGTGCAAGCTCTGAAATCCAGCCTCTCAGCNCCTGCCCTAGGGGGTTTGCACAACTCTGAAAGAAGCATTCATGNTGCTTTGAGCAACTGGCCAATCAAAAGATTAGAACAGAAATGAGGGGCCTTTCCCCATCTCTGCCTCCGTCTCCTGCCTACCTAGGGAAGCCAGCACTACCAACAGCAAGAAATGGTGTAAAATCAGTATATTGACTGAACATCTGTCAGAGGCCCTGTGCTGGCTGCTTTCGGCTGTGCTCAGAGCCCCAAGAACACTGAGAAGCAAATTGTGTGGTCATCGTTGTCGTTGTCATCGTCGTCGTCTTACAGATAAGAGAGACAAGGTCCAGACATGTTAAACTCTCACACCTTGTAAATACCAGCGCCCACTCATGCTTTGAGTCCATTTCTGTCCACCTTTGAAACCAGTTTTTCCTAGGACACTATATTACATGCCTTGTTCCCAGCTCTGCAGCCTCAGGCCCCTGCTCCATCTCTCTCCATTTGCAACACTACCCAGTTCAGTTCCTACCCCCAAGAGGAAACTTGCTATGAAGCAGCCACTCCTTTTGATCTTCTGACAGGGAGGCGGTGGACAAAACTAAGTGGTTGGCACCAAGACACACAGTTGAGGCCAATGCCAGAGATTGGCTCGGGGTCAGGGTCCCAGTAATGAAGACAGGAATAGGAATACAAAGAGAGCTGGAGCTTCTATGAGTTACTTTTTGATTGTCATGATAAAAACACTGTAACAGGAGCTAGAGAGTTGGCTCAGTGGTATAAAGCACTTGTTGTTCTTGCAGAGGACCTGGGTTCAACTTCTAGCACCCCATGGCAAGTCACAACCATCTGTTTCCTCAGTTCCAAAATATCCAACGCCTTCTTCTGACCCTTGTGGGCACTAAGCATGCATGTGTCATGGGCACATATACACATGAAGGTGAAATATTCATACACAAAATATGAAAATAAACCTTAAAAAATATTTACAAATACCATAACCAAGGAATTTATAGAAGGAAAGGTTTATTTGGGGCCTATGGTTCTAGAAGAATGAGAGTCCATCACCATCACGGCAGGGAGCATGGCAATCTGCAGGTAAGACAGCACTAGAGTTGCCAGAGATTTGTTTGTGTTGTTGCTTGGAGACCACCAATGGGGTGGACCATAGAGTTTTCTGGCTGATTCAAAGGAAGATAGAGGGGCACAGAGAAGAATAAGAAAGGGCNTAAAAGATGCATGGCCTTTTCAATCTGGGAAGGTGAAGAAGGGGGTCAGGAGGTGACCGTTTCTCCATCGCTCCCGTGGATCTAGCAGGTTTATTCTCTAATATCTGACTCCTGAGCTTTGTTTTTTAGTAAAACAATAAAAGAAGCCACAATACTGGAGCAGCAGTTGCGAGGTCACACCTCAAATCACAAAGAGGAAGCGAGAACTTGAGGCTTTTGAAACCTTAAATCTGGCTCCCTATGACATGCTTTCTGCAGCAAGGCCACACCTACTAATCCTCCCAAACAGCCACCAAGTAGGGAGTGAGTATTCAAATGTCCAAGACTTCTTATAGGGGACATTTCATTCAAACCACCACAGGGCTAGTCCCAAGACTAGCCAGCAAGCAAGGGGAGAAAAGACAGTAATACTTGGTAGAAAGTGTGGACTAGAAGAGCCCATAGGTCAACGCAGGGCTTGAAATGGCCAGAATTAACAGCACAAAGCTGAAGTGGATGTCCATTGGTCAAATTCAAAGTCCCTCAAGCTTCCTTAGAGAGGCAGAGATCTTTGCCATTATAGGTGCTTCTGTCCCCATTCCAGAANCGGTGACAGCTCAGCACCCCTCACCCAGAGACAGAAAAATTCCCCACATACACAAGGCAGTTTTCAGGACACTGGGGATTGCATTGCTGATCCCCCAAACATCCACCACCACCATCTCACTGAGAGACTTTGGACTGGGGAATAGGACAGCATGNTATCCACTCAGCGAATCAGGCCCAGCATTCTCTCATTAAATAAATCTGCAGTTGTCTATGTGACTACAGAGACCATAAGAGCCACAAAACCCAACTGGAGGAGATATGGCATGTGCACGCTCGTGTACACACACACACACACACACACACACACACACACACACACACACACACACACACACACACACACACACACACACACACACACACACACACACACAGCACAGAACAGCACAGTGACAGCTGAGAGCAAGCCAGCAGCCAGTTTGCAGGCCAGAGCTGTCAATACTATTCCTGGCTGTCAGGCTTTTTCTCCGTGATTTTGGATAAGTGCCTAAATCTCTCTGTACTTTCTTTCATTCACGAACAGTATGTCTAATCCCTGTCTCATAAGAATGCTATGAAAATTAATGAGCATATAAAAAACCTAAACAGAACTGATGTAAAAGTCCTTCATATACCCTAGAGATGCGATAAACGCCAGGTGATCTAATTTAAAATACAGATGTGTGTTTCCATTTCCATGAGAGAGCATTCAGCTTCACCAAGCCGTGATTATTTGGGTATTTTTTTAAAAGATTCTAAGCTGGAAGCAATACATCCTATGAGTGTTAAAAAAAAAAACTGTTAATTGCTTGGTTTAACATTTAAATATCAATAACGTTTTACTGAGGTCCCACAGTGTGCTAGGTGCCATGCTAAGCATTTTTACCTCATTTAATCTGGAGTAGCCCATTTGGGTGGAGGCTTCTCCCTAGCACTCATTTTATAGATATAAAAACAAATTCCGAGAAATAAAATGATCAGCTGGTAGCTCTGTGGGTAATCAGTAGTGGAGACGAGCTCAGACTCTGGAGTATCTAGCTTCCCACCTCGGAATGTTAAACCAGACTGCCTCCTTCACCACAGATGCAGAGCCCAAAGCACATGGAATGACTATAGAATATTAAACACAAGGAATAACCTAAAAATAAACCTGGGTAGAGCAGCTGAGGGAAAAGGCTTAGAAAACTTCTAAGTGCTTATTAGTACTAAGGNCAATATATTTAATAAGTTATCTGTGAAATTAGCAAACAATAGAAAACCAACATACAATAGGGAAAACTCTTACTGACTTCTCCTTTGCCACATCTCTTCACAACGGAGATTTCTCAGAGTTCAGAGCTCTGTAGTCCCCACAGGGGTAAGAGTTCTTGTCAACTGGGGCAGGTCTCTACTACCCNTAATACACTATACAGAAGGCAAATCATTCTCATCTCCAAAAATCTAGTAGGTTTGAATGACAATGATGACAGTCAATCAGTCACCAGTCACTAAAACAGTCGTTATCTCTAGCTCCCAAGTCCCACCACTCCACAAAGGCACTTTGGAAGCAAACACATATTGTAATTCCCTGGCATAAACTATCATGCTCAATTCTCTGCCGTGTCTAACTGACTCCAAGCTGTTCCCTCCACTGCCTGACAGCTGAGCGCTCTGTGATTAACACACCAAGCTCCAAGGGGAGCAATTGGCTGCAGGCCCCAGGGTGGGTGGCTGACCCCCAACTTCCTCCAGCCCACATGGTGTCCACCTGTTTCCTCTTTCTCAGCAAGGCAGTTCTCAAGACACTGCCTCTCACCCAGAGGCAGGGAAGAACTCGATCCTTGCCCCNGACCGGGTGGGTTTAGTTAGCCTTTCAGGACTCAGCAAAGCCTGGGGTGTCCCCAGGCCATCTGCAGACTCCATCTCTGGTCACAATCAGGAAGTGCATGATGTGCAGGAAGAGGGGAGGCCATATGATTCTCCCTANAAAAGAACCGCNGAAGAATTTAAAGACAAAAATGCAAGCGTCTGTGGGACCACATTCACCTGCATAACTTTATGTGAGGCCCGCTCTATGATTATAAAAACAGGCAGCTGCCCACCTTGTGGGAGCAGGCATAGAGAAGCCCTCTGCTGCTTGGCTTCTCTGCAAACCCACCACTGTCTAAAACCCAGCCTGCCATCTCCGTTCATTGGATTCCAGTTTTTATTGTCCTTATCAGTGGCACAGGCTGAGGTGACCTGAGTTGAGAGAGAGCTGAGGCTGGGGATGAATTCCTGTGGCTGGAACTGGAATTGGTTTGGGTGAAGATGTCTCCACAAGTAGAACACATCCAACAGTGGAGACTACACNATGACTATAAAACACTCACAACATTCTGTGTCCCTGGGTCAGGGTCCCTCCCACAAACCATAGGACCCAAACCCACAAGAGAAAAAAACGTAAGCACCCAAGCCTCCCTCCCAAGGACTGCCATTGACTTTATAGTTTTACCCTGGTCCTTTATTTTGGGTTTTTGGTTTTAATTTCATTTTATTTTGTTGTGGTTTTTTTTTTTTTCCTGGCTTTTTCCATTTCAGTGTTCACTCAGCTTTTATCCTTTTTATCTTTCGTGTTTAATGTCTGCCCCTTCTTTTCNAGTTTGGACTAGATCGCTAAGAGCAGCTGCTCTGAGGATAGGGCAGAGTTCACACAGGGCTTGGCTCTCTGTGGGTGCAAGGTTGAAACCAGCTCTACAGAAGTTATTAGTAACCCTTCAGTCTCTAAGTTCCTCTAAAAAATGAGGTCACTCATGCCGGTCACACAGGATAATTGCTAAGATCGGACAACAAAGATTTGTCAAGAGCAGGGGCTGTTGGGGCCCAGGGAGTAGTCAGCCTCATCTCTGCCTCTTCTGGACCTCAAGGCATTTGAGTAGCTGTCCCAACACAAGTGAGCCTAAGCATTCTGACATGGCTTTGTGGGTGTTGTAGGGTNTTGTAAAATGTTACCCATTTTATTCATTCATGTGCTTGAACAATTGGTCCCCAGATTGGTCCCCTTGATTTAGAAGGTTGTTGTGGTTGTTTAAATAGATATGGCCCCCATGGACTCATGTGTTTGAATGCTTGGCCCATAGGAAGTGGAACTATTAGGAAGAGTGGCTTTGCTGGAGTAGGTGTGCCTTGTTGGAGTAGGTGTGGCCCTGTTGGAGTAGGTGTGGCCTTGTTGGAGTAGGTGTGGCCTTATTGGAGGAAGTGTGTCACTGTGGAGGTGGGCGTTGAGGTCTCATATGCTCAAGCTAGGCCTAGTGTGGCAGTCTCCTTTGGCTGCCCACAGATCAAGGTGTAGAACTCTCAGCTCCTTCTCCAGCACCATGTCTGCCTGCATGCCGCCATCCTTCCCACCATGATGATAATGGACTGAACCTCTGAACTGTAAGCCAGACCCAATTAGATGTTTTCGTTTGTAAAAGTTGCCATGGTCATGGTGTCTCTTCACAGCAATAGAAACCCTAACGAAGACCGTTGTAGAACCTTTAAGAGGCAGAAGCCTCAATGGAAAAAGCAAGTCACTGGGAGTGAGAAGGGGCTTGAGGTCTTCTATCCCAGCTCAGCCTCCCATCCACTCTCTGCTTGCTGACTGCTGATGGCCACCTCAGGCTCATACTACCATCCCTTCCCTACCATGATGGACTATGGCCTTTCTAAAGCTGTGCACTTAAACCCTCCCTCTCCCTCCCGACACTGCTGTGACAGGTATATTGTCAAAGTGACATGAAACAGAACAGGCACAGGAGATGGATCAAGGACAGCAAATGTCAGGGGAAAGGCAGGTGACCTCAGACCTAAGGGGCACAGACACAGGGACAGCAGACAAAGCAAGAGACCAGCTCTAGGAAATGCTCCTGATGCAGTTTGAGAATGAGGCAAAACATTTTCGACCCTTGTGATGGCTTATATTGACAAGACCTAGGATCACCTGGTAAAGGAGCCCCTAGACATGACGATGAGGGATGGTCCAGATTGGGCTAGCCTCTGGACATGCCTGTGAGGGATTTTCTTGATTAGATTTATCGAGGTAGAGAGCACCATCCATCCTTCTCTGCTTCCTGACAGCAGGCCCCGTGTGACCAGCTGTCTCAAGTTTCTGCTGCCTAGATTGCCTACCATAAGGGGCTGTGTGGACCAAAACATACCCTTCCTTACTGAAGTTNCTTGGTCAGCTATGTTGACATGGAATTGGTACAAGCGACCATGACAGACCTTGTTCATGTGCTATGCTGACATTATGATCATTTGGGGAGCCAAAAAGTTAAAAGTGAAGACCTGGGCAGAACATACTTACCTTAGAACATTTCTCTTGGCATAACAGAATACCACCAACTAATTTATAAAGAATGAGAGTTTATTCCACTCACAGTTCTAAAGGAATAAAAAGTCAAAGGGCCACACTTGGTCATGCCTTCTTCCTGGTGGGGACTTGACAAAATTCCAATGAAGTTCAGCCCATCACATGGAAAGACAGAGCAAGTTCATCAGAAAGAGTTGGCTTTTGTTTTAAAAGTTACTTTACTGATAACTCAATAATCCATGAGAGGATAACCCAATCACCCCTTAAAGGTCTCAGCTGGGTCGTCTCTTAATATCTAACAATGGAGATTGAATTTCAATATGATAAGTGGGGATAGCTAAAATATAACAAGATTTTTATATAATATCCAAGAAATATAATACTATGCTCACCCTTCATAAGTAAACCTCACTCCAAATGGATTTCCTTTCCTTTCTGAGGAACAGAATTTTGAAAGCATGCAAGCAGTGGGCTCTGAGAGGGAGAGAGGAGACAAGAACCAAGAAACAGGAACAGCTCAGAAGAGAGCATAACTCCAAAGATAATTGCGGTTTTCTGTAGTTTTTGGAAAGAATGCATATTTCTTTACCAGACAGTAGGTGTCTCTTCCATCCCTAGCCCAACGACAGAGTATACAAGAGTGAAAAAAATAAATAGAGTGACAAAAATTGCTTTTAGACCTTTAAGACACTGTGTCACCCCAACACTTCTCTTTACATCTGTCCAAAGCATCAGGACTGCACTACGCAAACCCAGCCACAGGCATCAACACATGGCAGAGGCATTTGGTAGCCTGTTCCACACAGCTCCCTCTTAAAAATCCCTGCACTTCTTCACTTTTTCTTTCCCAAGCTCCACTCTTCTTTAAAACTTGTTCTATATCACTGCCATTGCCCAGGGACTCCAGACTCCAGTTTTTCAACTTGGGACTCTGAGAGTAAGCTTCCAGGGAGTTTCCAGGCCTTCGGCTTCAGACAAGGACTGAATCACTGGTCCCCTTGTTCTGTGGTTTCCAGCTTCTTGGACTGAGCAGACACCAGGTTCTCTGACTCTCCAGATGGAGGATGACCCAACTTTTCCAATCACATAAAAATAATCAAATAAATTGTGTGTGTGTGTGTGTGTGTGTGACTGTGTGTATGTGTGTGTGAGTGTGTGTGTGTGTGTGTGTGTGTGTGTGTGTGTACCCCATATATGCCTGGTGTCTGTAGAATTATGGATGATTGTGAGCCACAATGTCAGTGCCGAGAAACCCCAGACTGTATGGCTTTTAAAATAAACATTTAACCTTAAAACTATGGAGGACTTACACATGTGGTGACAATTTAAAAATAAAACAATA